>JAIPMN010042553.1:0-19193 GCA_020650975.1 Apostichopus californicus
ACGTATGTAACGTTTTCTCAGTTATAATATGACACTATATTAGTCGTTAAAGAATTTGTACTATTATTATGATTAATATTATTATTATTATTTTTATCGTCATCGTCATCATGACCATGATCATGATTATGAACCAATTGCAAGTAAGTACACAGAACATAACAAAGACTTATATTATGTTGTAAAAGCTACATATGTTTTTATTATTTTGAGAACAGATAAGACATGCCAGTTTGTACGATACCTCAAGACATTTTACAAACAATGTTACAGCAAGGTCAATCCAATACCTTACATCCGCGAAAAGGTGTTTCATGTAAATGACATATTTGTCGAAGGTGGTATTGAAATGCATGGAAGACACAATACAGGAAGCGAAAGTCCATTGGAAGGAAGTAGAACGGAAGCCGTAAAACTAAACTCATACCGCGATGTATTTAAT
This sequence comes from Apostichopus californicus, assembly GCA_020650975.1. Classification (NCBI taxonomy): domain Eukaryota; kingdom Metazoa; phylum Echinodermata; class Holothuroidea; order Aspidochirotida; family Stichopodidae; genus Apostichopus; species Apostichopus californicus. The sequence continues at coordinate 443 of JAIPMN010042553.1, forward strand.
GATGACATAATATCTTCAAAGCGAATACTGTTAGAAGGCGATCCTGGTTATGGTAAATCAACGTTTACATTACAAGCTGCTTATGACTGGTGTACTGCAGCTGATTCATCTCCATTGAAAGATGTAGCTATATTTATCTTGCTTCCACTAAGACTCCTCGGTGGCATATTGTCGGTTTGTCTCGCAATCAAACTGATATTGATGCCAGGTGAATCAAATCTAACAGAGGAAGACATTATGGAAATTTTGAGAAACAGCCCGGGCGCAGTGCTGGTTTTTGATGGGTATGATGAATATCCGGACAAAGATATCTTCGGTAAATCAGATATTATGAAAATCATTGCTGGTAATATGTTTGCGAACTTTAAGGTAATAACATGTACTAGGTCAGCTTATTTACCCGATAATCTCGATGTAGAGACAGTGAATGTTCGTTTGACAGGTTTTGATGATAATGCAAGAGATGAGTACATCAGAAGAGCTGTTGCTGTTAACGATGATCAAGCGGCTAGGAGAATCAATGATCTTCTCACTAGAAGTCCTGTGTTAATCGATATTTGTCAAGTACCTCTCTTCTGTGTGATGTTTGTACATATCTCTTACGAAGAAGAAAGCGTGGTATCATTTGCGTCTGTTACCAGTTTTTTTAGTCACATTCTAACATGCTTTTATGCGCATATGAGGATCAAAACGGGTCACGCTGGAAAACCAAATGACCCTGCTATCATTCCAGATTATCCAATGCTTAATAAACTATTATTTGATGCTCTTACTGGAAAGAATCAGCAGATTGTTTGGCAGAAAGACAAGTTCAAGAACAATGTTGGCGATGAATGTTACAATGAACTTATCACAATAGGTATCCTACTTGAAGAAGACATTCTCGAGATAAATTATAAACCAGGGATGGCGGCGGTTCCTTTTTTTCAGCGAACAACTGTTGTCAGATTTTATCACAAACTATTTGCTGAATGGTACGCAGCCAACTATCTTTCAAAGTGTGCAGGGAGCATGTTGCCTCTTTCGCTCCGGAATAAGTTCAAGAAAATAAACCCTGTTGATCTACAGTTTGTCTTTAGATTTGCTTGTGGACTCAATAAGAAAGCTTCATTAAGAATCATCAAGTATCTGAAAGGAATGGAGGGCGGGCAATCTTTCGCATCACTTTGTTTCTTTGAACAAGTTGGTGAGGCTGATGACGTAGTTGCAATTGTGAAAGGTTTATTAACAGGAGGCGTGACGATCAGATCCACTGATAGTAGACTCCTTCAAAGGTCAACAATACAGATTCTTGACATTGCGGCTAAAAGCGACGTAAGTATTTCATATATTACTATTGTCAGATGATTTGGCAAATTTATAATTTACAACGCTTAGATGGTTGAATTTCTACCACATCCAAAAGAGAAAAAGATTTAAAGTAAAGAAGTATTCGTGTGACCAACATTCAGTTAAAACGTATTTATATGATTGAGGATATTGATGATATGATACTAACAAATATATGATCGTCAGTCGTGTGTGTGTGTGTGTGCATTCAACCGGTTTAGAATTGGACAACAACTATGGTGCCCCCTTCTCTCTATGACAATCGCATACATTATTTATTAACACAATCATGTGTTAGGGATACTTATACAAAAGGAATGCATATTCTCAGTTTGACTAAGAATTAAGCATTCGACATATCAATTTGTTTTCTGTGGAATTACCTCTATTTACCCCTACGTATAAAACTGTTTTAATGAACCTGTGGCACTAGCTCTCCGTTATAAAATGTAATCGCCAATGGCAATCCCACGATGGTTCGTAACCCTACTTAAATCCTTCTAAAAATATTGTATTATTCTATTATATTACATTTTAACCTGAATATTGTGTATCTTGATGTTTGTTTCGCCAGTCGGCTCTTGTATTTTCTTTAATTTCAATCTGCTGTTAATTTGTGCAGCACATATACACTAACGATGTTACAAGAACCAAATCCAATTACATTTTATTGCAGTATATACGCAGTGACTAGGCAAAATTTAATAAACACACGAAACCTTTTGCAGTGACACGCTAGAAAGGTGTTTTAAAAGCATTGCACCTTGATCGCTATTAACCGTTACTCTGAAATTATGATAAGTACGTAGTTATTAATAATTGTAGCTAGTACATTGTTATGTATTAAATTAAACACAGCGACAAGTTTGACCAGTAAGTAATCAACAATCCCAGTCCACCGAATACTACCATCGTTTGAAGATATTAATGGTCGATTTACTCTGAAGGTATAAAATACACAAACTTTTGACTTGAGTTTTTAAAAATAAGGTCAATACAATCCTGAAAAATGGTGCTTAAAGAAAAATTGAAATTTACCCACAGGCCCAAATTGGACCCCCAACTAGGGCAAGAAGTGAGATTTCTTAAGTTTAAGGGCGCTGTTCGTAAAACGTACGACCACTTGACTTTTTTTGGCACTTTTCCTGTACAACTACCACTGGACATGGATCCTATGCAAATTGAATCTCAAACATGCCTTTGTTTGTGAATATAGAGCACACTCAAAGTAGGGCCAGAAAAGGCCCCTATCTCCTTTTCTGTCATTTTAATTACTTGTTACGGAAAATTCAGACCGTAAATTTTCCTCAAATTTAGCTAAATTCGAAGACTGGTCACATGTCTTTCACAATATCTGCCATATCAGACATGAAATACGATACATTTATGCAAAAGATGCCTCCAACCTTGACGGAAAATTTAGGGCTCCTAAAATGCAACCCGGATTTGGTTGGTAGGTGTGGCCGTATCCTAGCAACCAAAAAGTTTTAAAAAGTTTTCTTGCTTATTTTCATCCTTTGAGACATATGGCAAGACACCATATCAATTTCAGGCGATTCTAAGAGGGTCGACGTGTAGGCCTCTGTTGATTTTGGCATGGATTGTCCGATTCTCATGTAAAAGAATGTATACCATAGTGGCAGTAATAATTTGATGCCAAGTTATTTAAATAATGGATTTTGAGTAATGATGAGTACAGAAGTCCACTATTATTTGTTGTCATAATTAATATTTTATATAAATTACTTAAATAAATCATGTCATTGTTATATTTAGAAAAATGTCTTTCCATGACACTCTTAAAAGTGTGGGTTACATGTCATCAGGGTTATTAAAGTTGTCCTACTTTTACTCTGTCGCGCTTTTCTTAAGCTTTTTCAGCCCCTCTTCTTTTTTCCCTTTCAAATCGACAAATACTGTATTTATACACGCCATCTTACCCTGAGCAATCAAATTGAAAGCAGCCGCAAACCGAAATAACTACTTCATCAAGTGTACTGCTAACATACTTTAACCAGAGAGTTAACATGCCATGATTTATATCGATGCTAAAACTAATAGTTTGTTTCGTTTTCCGCCAGATTCCCATCACCAGTCTATGCCTTAACAAATCTTTCAAGGAGTGTGAAGAAGATGTTATTGTACTTCACTCTGGACTCAGATTGAACCAATTATTGACGGTAGAGAAGATACACATAGAGACAGAGCAAGTAAATAGGGAGCCTAGGATACTAACAGAGGAAGACGTTACGATGATGTTACGATCTGGGCTACGTTCTGAACATTTAAAGGAGCTGTCGTGAGTATAACTTTGGTTAACATGACTTTGGTTAACGTTAGAATGTTTGTTTGATTTATTAACGCAACGTCTTAGAACTCTAAACGAGGTATATGTATGTTATAAGTGTTACGGAATAGCAACAGAAAAAGTATACAAATAATTAATATAGAGCCTTAAGAAGAGTTGAGATCCTTGCGAGACGAGTTTCGACGAATATTGCTTCTTTTCAAACTGATGCTGGCCAATAATAATCATCGTGTTAAACTAGTCGCTGAATATATACATATGCCTAGTTGGCTAGGGTGTCCGCGTACAAAGCGGGAGGCCCGGGTTCGAATCCCGGTGGAGGCCGGAAGTTTTTTCACTGTTCTGGATTTTCCTTCTCATTACGTTTTCATTTATATATGCATATATTCATCTGCCTTTGTCGTTTACCTCCATTTCATTAACAGAAAGTCTGTTCAAAGTATCTCTTTCGAGATCCGGCTTTAGGAATCACAAATGATTTTCGAGTTGGTTAGCATCATGTTTGATCTCTAGAGTAAGGCAAAATATGTCACCAAAAACAGAACTAGTATTGTTTGATACAGGTGTCAAACGCCTACAGTGAAATTACGACCTTCCTTACCGGTTTCGAACCTCTGGACATACAATCAGCGTCCATGGCCTAGTTGGTTAGGGTGTCCGCGTACAAAGCGGGAGGCCCGGGTTGGAAGTGCGGTGAAGTTCTACAAAATTCAGATTCATTCTGGAATGTTATTGGAACGCGGGATCATTCTGGTAATGTTCAGGGAACGTGAAGTTTGAAAAATACACAGTTTACTGTATCCTAACACTCCCTCTCCTTAAAAGAAGAAAGTTGAGAATGATGCGAACTTCCTTTCCTATTTTACATTCATCATACTGTTTCAACTTAGTACATCAACATAGTCGTATAGAATAACTGACATTAACGAAACGTAAGCAACTCTTGAAATGGCATCAGCAATAACATTTCGAATTGTGCTTTATCTCCTAGCTATACTTTGCAAACTTAAACTCCATCTCAACATTGAAGAATGTTAATTTATTATAATCATTGTACACAATAATCCGTAAAAATCTACATTCTTTCTTTTCAACACGTAGAGTAATTGTTTCATGTTTGTTGAATTTCTTTGAACAATAAACAAACTGGGTTTTTATTAGCATAGTCACTCTCTTGAAATAATACTCCAACTGCAGCATCCTCACTGGAATCTACTACAAGTTCGAACGGAAGTTGTTGATAACTTTCGCACACGACTCAACCGACATACTCACATCAGCTTTCCATTAAATATTGTAGCATCGTTCGGTTTAGTATTTAAACATGCATTTTATTAAAATGAAATGATGCAGCTGAATAGATGCAAAGGATCATCGCAATATGCTTATTTATTAGTTATACCTTTTATTATCATAGGTGCCTAGTATATTATCATATGAACAACAGTTATAGTTTCATTTATCCCTCGTTGGAAGTTTATCGTTGTTTTTCTCTATAGGTCAACGTGCATGGGACTTACGATATAGGCAGATAAAGGTGTTTCTGTGTGTGTAACGCGCGTAATCGGTTTACACAGGAAAAATATTAACAATAACATGTAAGGGCACCTGTCAGCAGTATAGGGTTGAGATAAATATATAATTCTACCTGAACGTGTGTGTAATCCTTGCTTCATGGCGCAATTTATAATGCCCTTATATAACATGTATATCATTCTTCATAACAGTCAAGTGACGCATATTCTATTCTAATGGGCTAGTGCAAAACTTGTGTCTTACCAAACGGAGTCTCCGGGGATTCCCAAGTAGTTGGAAGGTTTATGGTGTCTTGATAACATTGAAACACTTATTGTTTCTTCTGTTCGATAGCTAAACTCATATCTTCACTTCTACTCAAAAGGTTCGCAGGTTGCACGTTGCCTCTCTCCTTCTCATCGGAGTCACTTCCTAGAGACATGAGGTCAAGGGACATTAAAGGTAAATCAGCATTGTGTGTAAGGCAGTTTATAAGGAAGTGAATCATAATATTTAGTTATTCTTCACATTTAGTGATGGACATTAAACAAGTAAACGTTGTCTATCTGCACTTAATAATTTGATTTCCTTGTAATGAGAGTATGAAGGAGATTTCTTCCCCACAGAGAACGATGTCCCGTAAATTGTTTAATTCTACGTAACGTTTAATAACAAACTGGCTTCAGAATCTTTGCGCTATTTTACAATCGAATACCAATATATCTTTTTGGTTCAATATGTTGACCATGTTCAAACAAGCCATTATAGCATTTCGTATAGTGAATACGCGTGTTCCTTTTCTTTTTATTTCATTCGGTGATATTTTGTAAATCTGACAATAACGTAGTGAATGACTTTATTTCTAATTTCAAACTAATCATGTGTATCAGATTTTAAAGACTTATTATCAAGAAGATTATAATAGCCTTAGTAAGCTTTCGAAGACAATTTCCAGAGCACTCATTTGAGCACATACTTTAATATAATGCATGAAGACTCATTCAGTCAATATAGGTTACATATAATGAAATGTATAGTCATATCTCAAGTTTATAACAATAGACTGACATGGATTTCCATGTAACAGTGTTGATTATTTTGACTTCCATTGCCTATCACACAAAAATCCATACCACTGTGGTTTGACCTTTTGACAGTATGTGGACTTCTAGATATGTGTGATACCTAGAAAATATCAATTTATTCCTAAATATATCAAGGCAATATGTTTGGTCGTTAACTGTCCATGTTTGCAGTAAATTCGTATTATTAAGTAAAATACGATCAAGCTTACCGTCATAAACACATTCTACAAATGTTGCAGATTGCAAGCAATTATTGCAATTATTAAAGTTAGAGTTGTGAACATATCAACGTCTTAAACATTCTAAAGATAAAGTGTATCGGTTGACAGAAGTGGTAAGTGGATTAACTCAAAAGAGAGAATGATGCCGAAATGACTCATCCATTAAACACTTAGGTGATCGTGAATAATTACATAAATATTATGTCTATGAGTACTGATGGACCATGAACATTCTTTTCCATGTAGTCTGTTGGAGTCTACTAGACCGTGAAGTTCTACTAAATGTTGAATCTGGCCAGTGGGAGGTAAGTGCACTCAGGAACTGGTTGTCATAATTTATAAATACTATTTATTGTTTTTCTTGATATACAGTTTGATAGAATTGTATAGATACTTCTTTTTCTGGCTGATAGTTATCTCTTCATCTAGGCTACCGTATAGCTTCCATACATGTGAGTTGGTAGCTGATAGTCTTTAAACTGAATATTTAAATTTAATAGAAATAAAAAGTATAAAATTTAGCGTTTCATTTTTACATTATTTCCCTATTTCTTATTAACCCTTATTCCTTTATTTCAACACTGACATTACTCATAACCATATTGATTCATTACGGTACCAGCTAAAAGACAAGGAATCTCTGCGTCAACTTTGTTCAGAGAAGGTCGTTATCGACGAAAGGGATCACTATTTACAACAATGGTTAACCATCATATCCGTACAGACCGCATCATATCATAACGTAAGTCGATCCACGTCCTTAAATTTAATACTTTTATTCTTGTTTGACACCATTTACTTCTATCTGAATATGAATGTGGGTTGATTGTGCGTATTCACTTTCTTTGAATCACATCATGTTATTCATATGTAACTCGAATTCACACAGCGTAATCTCATCATTTAGTCTGTCTTAATGTAGTATATAATGAACATCCCCATACCTTACTAAAACAATTTCCGATTAGTTTCAAACAGGGAACTTAATATTGTCAAAATGTAACTGTTGTCTATTTTCTTCTCATTGATTTGCAATTAAGTTACGAGATTATAATAAAAGCAAATGGATGGTTTTGTAAGTTCGAACTTGTTATGGATGAATTTACAGTCTATGGACTCTCGTTTCATTAATCACTTCAAGTGTGTTGATGTAATATATAATTTCAAAGAGCGAAACGTACTCGATTTATTGATTGATGTGAAACGTGGATACTTCAGCTTGATTGAGTAACGTAAATTATCTGTCAGTACTTAAGCAATTTATATAAATAATTGTATAAATAAAATTTTATTCAAAATTTTATTTAACGGATATGAAACCGGCATCATGGATAATCGTTACGTATTTTCTTTAAGAAAGTAGGAATGGTTTGAGTTGTAATATATTTTAATATGTGTATTATTGCTAATACAAAATAGAAATAAATGATTCATGCTACAACCGTCCACTGAACATTCTCTCTGTACTTTCTAAATTAGTTTTCGGTCATCACCAGCTAAACAATAGCAACACTATATACTGTATCCCACTAGTTTGCTTATAAATTGTGAATGGGTTTATTATAAGTGCTAATTTCAGTTATATATTTCAGTCTCAAAAGTAGTATAATTTCAGCCATATTGGGTTTCCAAGATTGTTTATTGTTTGTTTTATTACTTTAATCAATGATAACACACTTATCCCTAAGGTACATCATTCACTACCGTCACGGTAACATTGTTCTACTGTATGCTTATACCCTTTTTCCTCCAACTTTAAGTTAACTGAAACAACAAATAAAGCGATATAGTTCTTAAATAGTTGGGCGTTGCAATGATTTTAGCTCATCAAACGGATACGGCATATATTTCTTAGTGTTGCCCGGTTATGTAATATCGCATCTGAAAAATCTGCTTTACAATTAGTATGCATTAAAAACAAAAGTCATTTAGTGGAAGTGCACTGCGGGATAATGGATTTTGAATTGTGTGCGTTTCTGCTGTTATTATTACATGAATGGCAATAAACGGGATCGAATATTTATTTATTTTTACAGTAGACGTCTACTATAATGAGTAAATTATAATCACTAATACCAAAATTAACGGGAGAATGTAAAACTGGATAATCGTGTATCGTATACTTTTCTTTAGTGTTTTTCTCTTAAGAACTGTTAGTCGTATGCTTGCTAACGATTAAAAGTTCTTAAAAGTTTGGTCTTAGTTAAAACTATGTTGCCCTCTCTACAAAAAGGTTTAATTAAGAAATAATAATATATGTGAAATATCACTACTGAGAGAAACATTTAAGCCTTTCGGAGTGTTTATCGATCAGTATATCATACTAAATAGAATATCCTGGAATCAATACTACAATAATTCCGCTAATTGTCTTCCCTTCCTTTAGATTCCCATCTCTTGTCTCTATCTGGAAGAGTCCTTCAGTAAGATTGATGCTGGTGACATCATCCTCCATTCAGGGCTACGTCTGCCATGTCCTGCTACAGTAAAACAGGTGGTAATAAATACAGAGAAAGGAAAAGAAATGACAGAGACAGTATGTTTTGACATAATGATGTTTGTACAACAGTCACATATGTTGGAGGAGATAGAGTGAGTACCGTATCAACACGTTTATATAACAAAAACTATTTTAAAAAAATCAAAAACCCATTCGTATAGATAGTTTAGTATCCTTCCAATGGTACCGATAACACCATGAGTAATACTACGGAGTGTGGTCACATTAATTATATACACGTTGTCTAGTTATTTCACTTTCTTTTCCTCCGGTTTCTACCAATTTTCGTTTATTCGAAGAATTTGAGCTACGGTCTAGAATTCGACTCGCATATGTGTAAGATGATGTAACATATTTGATCATTGGTGACAAACGCTTGTAATAGAGTTTATGGCTTATTCCCAACAAAATGTCACTGCATAGGAATACAATGTGGTTAACTTGTCATATTTCATCTGATTCACACAAAGATTACAGTAACTACTGTAAATCTTAAAGCTTTGCACCACAGTAAATACTGGATCGTGCTGATAAATCTGATAAATCGGTAGCATGTGCTATTATAGGATTACAGTAAGAACTGAGGATAGGTGTAATCTCAACAAATCCCTACAACTTGATTTGCAGGAATTACACATATTCTCATTTCTTACTTTAAACCTATATGCTACCGATTGATAGCACGATTCAGTTTATACTCTGGTACAAGATTAAAATATTTACGGTAGTTACTATGTTCTCTGTGTGTGTCGGGTGCACATTTTAAGGGTGCGGTATAGGGTCCCTGCGCAGATGGTTCTTCCGGTTACAATCCGGTTTCGTTTTCCCATCTTGTGTGAGATATTGTCAGTGGCGTAGAACAGCACTATTAAAAGCGACGGGATGGACAACCTGGACGGCTTCGATATTCACTGGATATATTTTTTTTTTTTATCTTTTCATTTTATTTATTTTTTTCATTTTCAAACTTTAACTGTGTCGAAAATATCACCTTTTACCGAAACTGGATTACTTGGTGCTTTTATTTTTGATGATTTTTTTTTTGTAGTTTTAATTCCAGGTAAGTTTGGTGAACAAACCCGTAGTGTGAATTCCCCCAGTCCTAGTGGATTCTTTTCTTCTTTTTTATGAAGAGTTTTATATTGACTTTTCATGTCAATTAGTAAGACTTTTCATCATCATCATCGAAAGAGTACAATGCTCACGGTGCATCTATTGGAGGTTAATAACAGCATTATATCTGATTAAGGATTTTGGAATAAGTTTTGATTAGACGGTTTAGTCCAGAATGAATAACGATATCATTTATCCAAATGAAATTAAAATGATTACCTTAGACCTTAGTCAGAATTAAATTACTAGGAATATGACACAGAAAACACAAGGATATTCCACGTTGAAGACTGTTATGCGAAATGTTATGACTTAAGAAAACAAAACGTATTAACCGGTGCGTTATCTATATTGTGTAATGAATACTACTGTATGGACATTGGAACTCATCGACAGGCAAGAAGGAGAAGGTACACCTCCATCATCCCCTCTCTCCGTCCCCGTATGTCTGATTAATTTCCTTCCACAGGGCAGTAACATTAGAGAGACATAAACATTCCAAGAGACGAATCCCATCTGGCATTGTCGGTTACTCGTTGAGGATATGGATACACGATTAACCGCTGTTGTAAATCTTCGGTTTCCGTTAAATGGCTACTCTCTTAATGATATGCAACATGTTCGGATTTGAAAGATGAGAACTGCAGCATGTCATCCGACTCGCCTTCGAGAAGAGCAGAAAGACAGGTGGTGACTTTTCACTGAATAGCAGGGTTTTGAACATAAAGCCGAGGCTGAGAACGATTATGTTAATTAGGAGCAAACTGAAAAAGAAGGAAACCGTAACTGCCTTTTGATGATCGTATGACGTGCTCTACGGTAGTACTTAACTGTAAGCTTGCTATTGTATCCTTATCTGATGTCACGAACGTTTAGCTATCACAGTTATTATGTAATACCAAAGGGAACCCGGAACCTCAGTTAAGTGATGGATTCATCAATGTTTAACAACATTATCCATTCCAATTTTGATCTTCAAATGAGCAAACGCAAGCAATATTTCGCACTGTACACATTGTACATATAAATACAATGGTTTCAACTTTCCTTTTTACCTTAGAGAGTAAATATTTAAATACGAAACATGAAAAAATAAGAATATACGAGGAAAATTAAACATAAAAATGAAGACTTAAACATTAGAAAGGTGAAAACCAATGCAAAACAGAAGAGTGTCAAAATTAATCTCAACAATTGTGAACATCTTTAATACACTGCTGTATAAAAGAAGTGGTAAGTAGCAGTGTACGGTAGCCTTGATAGACCATTACAAAGGAGTATTGCCATGGCCAGATCCATAAATATGGAGTGATTAAATTATCTGAGGGCAGAAATAAGCTTCGCAGCACAGGACATGGGTGAGATGCGGCCACCGTAGGCTGATTCTCTTTTAAACACGACTACATTGTGCGATATTGTAGCGTAATCAACACGATTAAAATATATACCACCCGCATTCCCACCCTAGAACAACGCATACAACCACCTGCATATCACTGAATTATTAAACACAAATAAAGTATACGACTATTAATATTAAATGTATTGAATGTAAGAATACAATACTAATACAATATCGGTTTGATGCTCTTAACTTGATAGATAAGAGCAGGCAGTATGTTCAGTGATTCTTATTTTTGTCGTACAACAGGTAACAAAAATATAACATTATACCAATGATATCTATATTCATTCTAAAATGCACTGACTAGCTGTGGTCAATTTAGACACAAAGGACGTCTTAAAAACATAATTATCTAAGAAAGCATTTTCAAACTTACTATAACATGATGCATGTTATAGTATCGTTCTGTTGTTTACGTAACCTCAAGTCTACTTCTTTAACGTTCCTCGTGAATGGAAAAGCAGGACTACTGTTAAGAACAGAGAGAAGTAAATGTGTATTATGACAATTTATAATAAGATACCTGTTCACGAAATGAAGTGTGCATGACAAGTAACCAAAACTGTTCGATTTTACTCTCTTTAAATACATTACCCCTCCCCAAATGGAAGCTTTTACCGACTCCAAGGCTTCAGTGAGCGTTATTTATTTGGTGCTAGTTCAAACTCTTACTCAGAAACCGATGGAAACTATTGGACATAGTTTTGTTCGCTTAACATGTGTAATTTAGTAAGGTATGAGATATACAATCCAGTATCCCTTTAGAAAGCTTATTAATCTTACTTCGGTCTAGGATAAGCATACATGTATATACTGATCACTAATTGCACTGGTAAGACCCTGTGTGATGCTATCTTGTAGTTTGTAAGGAACCAACTAAGCATATTCCATGGTATTCCCTTAACGGTTCATAATAAACATGATTTAGTGTAAAGCTATTCTTATTTATATGTAACATGAACATTTAAAATGTGTTGTGATGATAGTTTTCCTGCTAGATTACAGTGTTAAATTGTAACATTTTGCTCGTTATTCTTCATTTCTACTACAAAGGTTTGATGGCTGTCTGTTGCCTCTTATCTTCTCTTCGGAGTCAATTCCTGCAAAGATGCAATCTAGAGACATTAAAGGTATGTTTACATCGTCACATCTAATCAGTGTTTATTTAAAATGTAGGTTAATCAGGTCTCATCGCATTCGTTCTTGTCATCAGAGAAAAATATCCTGTTTTGGTTAAACTGTTACTAATTGACCATAATATTTTCTTTAAACACACGTTTCTAAGAATGACCAGATTAGGGATGGTAATAAGTTCAACGAAAACTGCTACCACATTCATTCCATTAATACGACTTGGCTTGCCTATAAAAAGGGCTAATCATGTGTTCCTTGACATATTAAGAAGCACCAGTGGTTAACTCGGTGTACTCATAACACTTGGGTAAAGCGCTGTAATTTACAGTAACACAAAGCCATCAAAACACATTCACACCATTAGAATCAATGTCGTCCTATTGTTCAATCTTTTACACACTTTTTCATTTCTGTCATCTTAGTAAACTGGAATAACTACGGTTACAGTCTGAATCTTCAATCCGGTGTTTGGGAGGTATGATTTGCTTATAAAGTGTTTCTGTCATCGTGGTTTATTCTTGCATTTACCTTGTTGTGTATGAACCATTTGAATACAAAATGAATACTTGCTTCCAAGTTGGCAACCTCAATTTATCGCGCCCACTGAGAGAATGGTGGCATCTCAAATATTTAATTTGAAATTGGGATGTACTGTTGATTACATTCAGAAATATTTATCTTCTTTCTTATGCAAAGTGTATTGTTGTAATCTTTAAATGTCAGACTTTAAAAAGAATGCAAGCTCAGAAGATTGCCATTGACGGTCATATGATTACATTTTATGACGATTAAGTCAATTACATATTGTAGAGGGAATCGCCTGACTTTTTGGTTAGGTTATTACGTAAGCTACTTTTAGAGGCCACCTTCCGTTAAGCATATCATTATCGATAAAATTTAGCCTCATTGCCGATAACATATAACTGGTATCAAACAGACTTCATTCACAACATTGCAACTTCTTGTTACTTGCGATGATTTATTAATCTGTCCTGAAACAATCCATTTCTTTAGCCTCAGTTTCAATTTCGATTTATAGCCAGTGGTCAATATACCAATTTGAAACAAGGCGCAAGTTCTGAAAAATATTTACCGATAACGATATGTAAAGAGACCAATCAGGCCACATTAACTTTACATAGTAGTTTCACCAGTCTGGCCGCTATATTATACAAGTGAACACAACATAACTAAATCTGACAAACCCGCTGACACCTGTTATGCCCGTGCAAATATTCTTGACAAGGATCCAATCAAATGTTTGCACCATCAAAGTTGTAAACAGGGCATAGTCAGACCTAAAAACAATGCACCGCGGTGAAACACAACTTAAGAAGTAACCTACGTGACGTTGGAAAACATTTGATAAAACTATGAATATAACTAATAGCATATCACAATAACTTCCACCGTGCTTCTGAGGCTCCGTAAGTAGAAAAAACATGCTAACTCATTCCACAAAGTGCATTTCTTTTAAAAACTGCAAAGTGTATTATGGATGCATTTTGTTAAAACCGCAAAGGCTGATGCAAATATTGGATTTTGAGAATCAAGTTTACGAATCACAATTTATTAAGTATTGGTTTACAAAATATTTCAAACACGAAGCAATTGCTATTTTTTGCTAGGCTTAGTTTCAGTATAGCCGGCTAATAGTAGGATATCAGTTTTCAAGTAAATAAAAAAAAAAAAAATGTTGATTCTGGTAAACACAAGGGGTAGTAACTATTCTTAGCAAGGATTCGCTAATGTATTTTCTACATGAAATTAGTTCTATTCAATGTTCATACTTTATGTATTAATGCATGACTTAAAGTGCGATTTGATCTTTACTGTGGCTGTTTAACAATATCGGTATCGGTTTGTTATAAGACCAATATGGGGACTGTATTATCGGTAATTGGCCAGAAGCGATATTGGCGATATTCGCACAACACTAGCTAGTACCACGTGGATTTTGTTTCAGGGTATTTAATGAGACGTCGTTGTTTAGCAGGGCTGATCGGGTGGATTGAAGGGAGAACCTACATATGTTCTTTCGGTAAAGCAAACTTGTTTTTAGAAGTTAAATCTGCGAGACTTAAACCAAGACCTGTGTTGAAAGAGTAGAGCCATTGTTTGGAATTATATGTTCGGCGTGATCAACCTCCTGCGCAGTGCCCGGCCCCTGTGTAGTGCCTGACACCTGAGCAGTCCACTATTCCTGCGCAATGCCTGCCACCCAAGCAGTGCCAGGTACACAGGCAGTGCCCGATACCTGTGCAATCCGACCCAAGGCAGTGCGTGACAGTAAGGAATACCATACCCCTAGGCAGTGTGTAAATATGTACGTTACGTATTTAGAGACTGTTTAACATAATGAAATTTTTAACAAGCCTTTGCCTCTGTCCCCCGACATACAGCGGATGTGAGCGGCGTTACACTATCATCAATCCCCTTCTGATTTTCATGACCGTGATAAATCATGCAATGATGTAGCATATGTAAGAACCCTGGACTCTATTCAGTCAACTTAAGAAATAACTAACTACCACTTTACAAGCAAATTTAGTACAAAGAGTTACAAAACTGCATTCCATTCATGGTAACTTGACCCCGCACTCGAACACAATACCTGAGCATTGGATATTGGTATTACAGAAAAGCCATTATCACATATATGAACGATGTAAATATTCGTAGTATACCATGCTCAGATTCCGATGGAAGTTTTCTTCTGGGATATTTATTGGTCATGGTTCATAAAAACGTACAGAAAAAAATGTGAATAACACCCAACCCCTATCCCATCCGTCTAACTGTTGCATAATATAGCGGTTTGGTTACAGCTTTGAAGAATACAGATATGATGTGGATGTCGACATTGTTTAGTTTGGAATCTGACGAGATGTGTTAAACAAAGAAAGCAAGTGTAGATAATATAATTAACGACCAGCGAATCTCGAAATGTTGACATTCTTAAACTTGTCATAGAATAACTAACACCAATTCATCCATTACCGTATAAACATGTCAATAACAAGTAACATCAATTGTCATATTGCAGAAATTACGGGAATTACTCGGAGCATGGTCATAAACATGTCCGTATGAACACGTTATTCAGCTGTAGGCTTACATAGATATTATTGTTATTTGAAATTTTTGACGTCGTCTCCCTACTTGAAAAATATACAATTCGTTGAGTTGGTTACCGAGTGTAAAATTAAAAATAAAGTTCATGTTTGCTTAACTGATTACAACAAATAAATGGACGGAAATATCAATTAAGTTTGTCATGGTCTCATCCTCTGTAAAAATATTGTCAATTAAAAAAAAGGAGGTTGGCAAAAGGGAAGAAGCTGATTTTAAATACAAGATTACCGATTTAAAGAATTCAGTTGAAAGGAAGTACTGTAACACCAGAGTTGGCATGCATTGCGTTTTAAATTCCTAAATTCCTTAAAGTGCATATTGACATTGTTATACTTTTATCTAAGTACAAAGAGTAATAAAGATGGCGATATCTCGCATATTACACACTGGTACTGTTACGTGATAGAATAATCAAAATCGGCTCCGAAAGAATAATAAATATCTAAACATAATGGGTTGTAAATAAAAATTTCATCAAACGATTGAATATGTTCTCTCTATTAACCTTTACTCGGCAAATTTTCTCTGAGAAGATGTCAGTGGGGAGATATTAGATGTTTTCTGATACATTCGAACTAAGGATCGAAACTGAGAAAAACCCAAATAATACGTTTTATAGTATAATTGTAATTAGGTTCAACTAACATTATTTTTGTATTATATTATCAGGTTGATAATGAAGATGTAGTCAGGAAACTATGTACAAAGGATGTATGTATGAACTACTATGACAGTGAGTTACTACAGAGATGTACTATACAGCTTCTGGAGAACGCATCATACCATGACGTAAGTCAGTAACTGTGAAATATATTTCAATTTTGTGTGTGTATTTTTTTTAATTTTTCTTTTATCATGCACCATCTCTGTATATTTTCATATCTTAACTCAAGACTCACTGTTTCTAACTGTATTTCTGTGAGGGATGAACATATCTGGTCTACTTATCAATTGGTGATTGTTGCGACACCAGAGATATTGTTATTGGGTTCCTTTGTAATATTTGTGTAATATGTGTTGTTGGTTAACCTGCTTTAATATTTGTTTCGCTTTTATTTTAGGACCCCTGTATATTTGTTGTTGTATTGTATGTTAGACAATTCCTTGGGGTATTTTCGTTCTGTGGTCTTTTATATTGGATATCAATCTTGATTTTCTAACTAATATTGTTGTTTTTATTCATCTGATGGAGGTTTCGTAATACGCTTTGAAGCCATCGTGTATTGCGCGATTGAAACTGTTTGTTATTATTATTATTCATAATAAGGGGGCTTATAATGACCCTTCGGTATGAAATAATTATCGCCTGCGTAGCTCAACGATCTAACATGTTTGCACAAAATAGAAATATAATTTTCCATAGACTACCATATACAAAGTATCTGTCAATTAGAGGCGGCAACATGTAAGGAAGCACAGCCACAACAGAGGGAAAAGGCGTGTTGTGTATCAGTACACATTTGGTGCTAGAACGCCTCTTACAGAAAAATATTATCAGAAATATCTACGATGTCTCATACTATTGTCATATCACTCTTCTGTTTAAAGACTCGAACACTTAAAATGTTTTCGATCTTCTATAGCTACCAAGTTGGGATTTGTATGTAAAAGTTTCATCAGGGACTTTTACCAAAAAGCTTTGACTCGTTTTTCACTTATAACTCGCTCAAAAAACTCTATGCATGTAGTTTAATCAAGGCTAAAACTAAACCAATTGCAAATTCGTAATCGTGGTGGCATTCTCTGGAACTCATTTCCATGCAATTTAAAGATACAACATCCTTGCGACATTTTAAAATGTCACTGAAACGCCTTCACCAGTGAACGTCATGTAATTCTCCTTATGTAGCTATTTCTGCTATCATGTTTTTTTATTATTATTTTGGGGGTTGGGGGGGGGGAGGAACAGACCAGAAAAGCTTATGCTTATTGTGGTTCCTCTACCATAACATTATCTGTTTTGTTAATCCTACATCAGCTTCAGTCTGAGCAAACGATCCAAACCATGTCTTATCTATGCACGTATGTAAAATAGTAAAGAAACTTTATTTGCATGTTGTGAAGTGGTAGAAATAAATAAAGTTAACTAAACTAAAAACTAACATGTACATTGATCATGAGGAACATACATCATACCATTTGTAAGTTTGCGAAGCTAACGAGGTTTTCGTTACTTAAGTGTAATTTGGAAATAAAAATTAATTGGTTGTCTACCTTCATTATATTTACTTCACACAAATTGCTTAAACGGCCTGCTAACACAAACTGACACCTGAAGGGATATAGTTCCTCATATACATACACCGAATATGGTAAACAAAAACAAAGACGTTTCATCAACAAACTGAATTCGTAATACCAACGATATATTCTAATATATAGATCCCCAGTATTAATTAAAGGTTGTGAAAACTTGCGCACAAAGAAACATCTTATGCCGGTAATCTGACCTAGTTTCGAATGAGGTGTTACAGAGTGTTAGACACCACCATCGATCCCAGAAAATACACGCACAGCTTGCTACCGTCGGTAATTAGACACTAGTGTATAGTCAATACATACAGCTATATGGTCAAAACCCGCAACACAGTGTACATAGCAGCGATGGGCATTTTAGGTCCAGCTGAAGATAACAAGGTATCACGTTTCCAACACGTCTGCATTTTTTAGCGACAAGAAGAAAACTTCAATTGCAAGCAACGGAAACTTAACTCTTTTTAGAGCGCGGCACGCGGTTTTGGGCGAGTCTTCAATGCCTTTGAGCTTCTTCCTCACTATCGTGACATATGTAGGAAGTGCGCCACCTATTTAGGGCAGTTGAATCAGTAGACTTGAATGTTACTACGATTTTAATCAATTTAACGGAGCTGACGAGTATTCAAGATCAAAAGAGCACTGACAAATTACTATGCTAAAAAAACAAGTTTTTAAACATTTTTTCCGAGACTGAAAGGGGGAACAGTCGATCCCCCCCCCCCCCTGGCTACGTCCTGCTGGCACCGCACT
>JAIPMN010042553.1:19203-31975 GCA_020650975.1 Apostichopus californicus
GTCGATCCCCCCCCCCCCCCTGGCTACGTCCTGCTGGCACCGCACTAACGTTCCAGTCGAGTTATGACGTAAACATCTGTGGAAATCGGAAAGTGCCCTGCAGTACTGAAAACCACCATCGATCATATTCAGTCAAGCAGATTGAAGAACGAGAGAGCCACGCGTCAACCACATAAGCCTAATCGACACGCACTTTTATACTATAAAACACCACCAGCTCCCAAAGCACTGTTCCCAACATTACCTTATATGTTAAACCCCAGCCAATGAAACACCTGTATTTTCCTACAACGTTCATCCAATAGAAGTTTGTTATCTTTCTGCTACTAGCACTGGCACTAGCTCCGCCTTGACAAACAAGGCATGTTAAAAGAACCTCCCAGAGAACCACCCGGAATTGCCAAAAGTGGCACAGCTTCGAATATAAAAACGTTCATTAAATAATACGGCAACCCTTCAGTTACCTCGTTACAATATTAAAGGCAGTTCAGTGAATCCAGCCATGACAAGCAAATACACTGTACTTCATTCTTACCATTCCTGCAATATAAGGCAGTTTGGTGAATCCAGTCACAACAAACAAGCACGCTGTACTTCATTCCTACAATATAAGGCAGTTTAGTGAATCTAGCCACGACAAACAAATACAATGTACCTAATTTGTACCATTTCTGATATATAAGGCAGTTTGGTGAATCGAGTCACAACAAACAAACACACTGTATTTCATTCTTACCATTCATGAAATATAACAGTTTGATGTATCCTGTCAAACAAACAAACACACTGTACTTCGTTCACACAATTCCTGTGTCATTTTGTGTTTCCAGAAGTGTAGGATACTAAAAGAAGCTTGATAGGTTCATAGGTCCTGATCTCATCTATCCAGTACAGTCTCTGTCTTCCTCTTCAATATAGGGTTTCTTCCTATGGTTGAATTATTACATCATGGAGCCGTTTGAGCCAAAAGTGAAATATTAACATAAATCAAGCAGCTTAAAGCAGCAGTCAAGACAGCATGGTAATAATATCTTACCCTAAAAATAAGTTGACATTTTACAAGAAATTGATTAATTAAAAGCCTGGAAGGAAGTCAACATTTTTCAGAAAATTGTTGAAATGACAAGATTAGTAAATTCAATCTACCAAATATTGTTGAAATGACAAATGCCCCGTAGAAAGTTGTCAGTTCGACATGTTTCAGATAATTGTCAAATTCTACCTTTGGATACACTGCCAAAATTAACCAACTTCATGTCCAATGTTTAGCGTATAGTCAACAACCTAAAAATGGTAGCATAAAAATGACAAGGAAGTTGGGTTTTCCACTCTCTCAAGGGTTCTGTAAAAATATGACCATTTCTTGGGTAAATATTGTTGAATAATTGCTGGGAGTTTCTTCACCAACGGTGTTTGGTAAAAGCTTGCCCATTAGATGTGCAAAATCATACCATATTATTGGGCATATTTTTCACTAATTAAACAGCAGGTCCCTGTTATAATTTATTTCCTTCTGCTGTGCCATGCATGATATTCATTCCTTTTGAAAATTTGAGAACCAAAAACGACTGAAGCAATGTCATTCTTTCAAAATTATTTATTTGCCTATACATGCAGATAACAAATGAACGCAATCACAGACAGATAGCATATAAAAGAAAACAATTCTATCCATGCTTCCCTTGTGATATTATGTTAATGACGGTACGTTATTTTCGAGCGTCAGGTAAGAGGGGAGTGAAATAAATGTTTAGCGTTTTGTTACTTTAAATTACGTTTGACCTCCACCAAAACAATAGGCTTCTTGTACTCAATGTGGTTCTTCTACACATCAAATATGAGGTCTGCCTAAGCTTCCATTCTTGAGATATCGTATTTACAAGGTTTTCACAATTTGACCTCTGGTGACCCCAACAGACCTTTTATCTCCACAAAAAAACAACCGACTTTTTGTACTTAATGGTATACACCGTCATACTTAGTATGAGATCTTGCTTCCAATATTGAGATATCGTGTTTAATATTTTTTCACAATGTGAATTCTGGTGACCCTAAATGACCTTTAACCTCCACAAAAAATAATATGCTTTTTTTGCTGAATGTTATACATCTTCATACTAAATACGAGATCTGCCCAAGTTTCTAATATTGAGATATCATTTTGACAAGGTTTTCACAATTGGACCCCTGGTGACCCCAAATGACCTGTGACCTCCCCCAAAAATATTAGGCTTCGTGTACTCAATGTGGTACTTCTATACATCAAATATTAGGTCTGCTCAAGCTTCTCTTCTGATTTTACAGTAAATGGTTCATGCCATGAGGGCAACAGAAAATAAATTTCTGTCTTTCACTTGCGACAGCTTTTCTCCATTAAACTCACCTGGTCAGAGTGCATTTAGAATAAGAAACATTGAAGTTTATTTTCCGAAAGTCATTAGCAAACACGTATTGAGACTTTAAGTTCCAGCTGTCGATTGGAACTGAATATTCATCACAAATACATTCAACACAAGTGATGCATTTCTGAGGTGACTATGATGTGATGTTTCAATGAATACAATGAACTACAGGTGAGCATATAAGCACTGTAATCACATATCTTTAAAATCAATGCACTCTGTCTACAAAGACAATTGCACTAGACTATTTTGATAGTTTACAAATGGTTCTAGACAACACAATACAAACCAACCAATTTCCATTGTATTTTTATATGATTGGCTGAATAAATATCTATCTATCTAATATCTATCTAATGGAAGCTTTAAGAACAATGTTACAAACACTATATAGAAGAAAAAAATATGCACCGAAGAGTGCTTTTCAGTGTGTATGAACATAGCTTATATTAATGAATCAATTACCAGTTGTGGGTCTATGAAAGACGATAATGCTTCATTTGTGGTGCATCTTCCTCCGTTTTCCCCTTGTTATGACTGTCAAACACCAGTGTTAGAACAAAGTGTGCCAGAGCATCTTGTTCACCTGTAAGAATAAAACATGTTGAGTTAATGGTAACAGCAGTTGACAGATTCATAAGCATGACATTCATATACAACTGCACATTACATGCCAGAAAATGCAAATCTTAAGGATATGAATTGCCTATCATCAGTTTACTTGTATCAGCTAGCTCAATATTACATCGTTAGAATCATTGGGCAACAATGTTTCATTATGGAAAGACAATTCTTTAAGTAAAGCAAAGTTTGATGGTGCTTGGATTCAGAAAAGCTGATAAATCTACTGAAAGTAGTAATGTCGATTTTGTGTTAATCGAGGCTTATAACATTAAACTCTCACATAGAGGTATCATTCTGATACCAACATGGCCAGCTACACACCAAGTACATGCAAAACTGAATGCAAAGTTTACCATTTGTATATTTTACATGAAATGCTAATAGTTGAAAGGCCTAGATGGACCTTGACTTTGTCTTTCCTTGATTACCATTCAAGTTGTGGTGCACCAGGTACTTTTATATCTTTGGTCCAAAACACAAGGTGTCACCATAGCATTATGTAGTGTAAATGTTGGCTCATCGCAACATTATTACACTGCTTGTAATTAAGACCAATACACATATGTGGCAGGTTCTAATCTTCTCCTGACAAGTAAAACCATTTTAAAGCAATCAACTTACCAATTGTTAAGATATCCTTTCCTGAAGGCTCCTCCACTTCTCTCAAAGATGCCATGTATTTGGAGAATACATCCATTAAATTCATGTAACAGCTGTGGGAGAAATAAGCTGAACCAACTATAATGTTGAAATTAGCCTCACAATACATCTCAATGAAATAAAACAGATGAGTATAGCTGATAAAGAGGCAACACCTCAAATTGTCCATCACAATAACTACAATCCATAATTTTTAAAACAATAGACCTCTTCTTAGTGTGCATGATTAGTAGAAGTATTGGTAAACATGATCATATAACAATACATAGTTAGCTTACAAGCATAGAAGTATTAACAATCATTCTTGCACAAAGACAAGAACATTTTGCATCTCACCATTGGCGGATCAAGTAGTTTGGGAAACTCCATCAAGAAGTATAATACTGAATGTTGCTTTGTCTCCTGTCTGCTTGTCTTCTGTATTCAAAAGTTGCCTCCATGTACTCCTTCACAGCATCGTCTGGCCCTGAGTTGCTCTTCAGTCACTCAACTTTATGTTCAGATCAGTGGTCAACTCTACTCTGGGTTGATCTGAGTCAACTTCACACTTTTTATCATCTTTAATGAAAACAGCAAAAGAAAAGAGGGAGGGTTCACTCTTTCCATCTGAACACAATTAACTGAGACAATGTTGTCATCATTGTATGTGGAATTGCTTCTTTCTTATACTGAAATATGATTAGGATGATATGTCAAACTTGTAATCACTTCAGGCATATAGGTATCTGTGGGAATGCAGTAGGTGAAAACAGTATGCACTTGCACCATGTACTAGTTTCCTCCAATATATATCTTCATTACTCTAATTTATGGAATTAGAAACTCAATGCCAATGTTTTGCAAACTCAGTTTCATTAACAACTAAACACTCATTTGCCAATACAATAGATTGAATAGTTCTTCATCTGACTTGACCACTACGATATTTTGGTATAATGGGCTATATAGGGGTATGAGACCATCATGCCAAAGCTACAGTCAGTCACTGTGGCTATTCTTTGGTCGTTGTGTCTATTGATAACCAGAGTGAAACATTTCCATTTTATATCTTGCCTTGAAATAAATGAATAGCAGGACAAGATCTCCAGCAGGTTTTTTAATTAGTATAGGAAATCTCTTGTAGAATGTATTTAAGAACCCTCCCGTGTTTCTAAACATTCTACAAATTGCAAATAATTTGTATCCTGAAATAATGGGTTACGAACAGTCAGCTGAAGGTGTAACAGAGCAAATCTGCTGTGGGCAAGTCATTAATTGTGTAGAACTTGACTATGCTGTCTAAGGCAAGTAACCATACACTGTTGAGCACATACCTTCTGACCCTCAACTCCCTCTTCCTAATGTATTTCAGATGCTCCTGTAGGTAGTCCGTATGTCTGCCTTTGCATACTTTCATGTAGTAGGCTTCCTGTTGGATCAAGCAAATGCAACGTTATCTGTATATGAAGTTACTGAATAGTATAAGTATGCACATACAGAAGAACATGTCACCTTTCACAGGGTGCATGCAAGTTGTGATGAATTTCAAAATCAAAACATATGTTTTCCTACTAGAGAATTATTCATTATCTTGAGAAAGCTCTTTAACTAATGCATCTCATACAGCCTAATCCCTAGATTTGTAGACTAATTGAACTGAACGGTGCTGATGAAGTAATGTTTATATTCTTTATACATAACCAAGTGGAAAGACTGTATTTGGTAAATCTAATGGCAATTGCATATGAAGGGCTGTAATAACTGTTTTCTTTCACTTTTGCCGTAAGTGTGTGGGGTGTTCAAATCAGATGTCATCTGATATTAAAGGATGAAACGTACTTGTAAGAAACATTCTACATAATTTTCAGTGACGTTTTCTACCAAATCAGCTATCCATATGCCTCCTTCTGAAGTGTGCACTAAAAACTGCCTTGGTAGTTGAAATTTACACCAGTTTTTTTCTACAGTGATGGTCATTGTGCATAGCAAACTATTGCAAGATAAAGAATTACTTAAGCAGATCTTTTGCTTTGATATTGTATAGATCAATACGGTAAAAGTGAGTACATTTACTGCTCCGTATCTCTTTCAGTATTCACCTTTAAATTATGTTCTGTCACTTTCATGTCTGGAATGCTCCTTTAAAGTAAAATCAATGATGAGGTGATTTTTTTTGTCTGGTCCTGATTTTTTAATGTTAATAAATCGCCTTAATACCTGTGTTAAAAGAATTTTCTTTATCATCATATTAAAACCATACCACATATGTAATACTCTTATCCAGCCAATGTTATTTGAGCTAGTTTTCTTTCATTGAATCATGTTTAGCCAATTTTAAGGACATTACCCAATAGTCTGTGTGCCAGATCACTGCTAGACCATTGATGAGCTTCTGAAGTTAATAGGGTAATTTATTCAAACATAGAAGTGATATCATTCATGCACTAGCTCTTCTTAAGGATGTAACAAAGTATTAACATATCAACATACACCCTTCAATTAATTTCATCAGCATAACCCAAGAA
The DNA here is from genome assembly GCA_020650975.1 of Apostichopus californicus. Classification (NCBI taxonomy): domain Eukaryota; kingdom Metazoa; phylum Echinodermata; class Holothuroidea; order Aspidochirotida; family Stichopodidae; genus Apostichopus; species Apostichopus californicus. The sequence goes on from JAIPMN010042553.1 coordinate 25,394, forward strand.
GTACAACGAGTTGCAAGCACTTACTTATATAGGCTGAGAGGAAACAGTGAATTCACAACTTCATTAATTGCACAAAACATACCACGACAATTTGATATAAGAACAAACCGCTAGTCTCAGTGTAAAAAATGGTTCATTTTCTCAGTCTGTTCCAGTTTGTCTTATCTTTTGCTTAAGATTTTTTGGTCCCTATTTTGAGACCCCCAAAATTTCTGTTGGAGTGGGCAGTGCAACCTCAGTACCTCCCATCTGGTTATGACACCAAGATAACGGAGGTAAATATTCACAGCACAAACAAATTAATTACTTACTTTGGTCCATGGTGAGTGATCAGGTGTCCAACCAAGATGTACACCATGTTATGTCTCTCCCTTTTAGTTAAGAGACCACTTGCTTCAACGAACCTCATCACATTTCGTCCAGTATGGGTCTCTGCTAGAATTCTCCTTGCATCTTGCAATGACATGAATGCACCATGTGTTCAATTTAGAGGGTGGCGTTAGGTAAAAGTCTTATTGTTAGCATTTCATTGTCCACAAAACTAAAGGACACATTATGATGCAGGGCATGTCCCTATAATATGTTAAATTATTAATACATGCCTGCAATGTTGATGCTTGGTGCAATCACAATTGTGTTTGTATCAAGAAGTAATAAAAACAGTTACCATTGATCGCATGTTTCCTCCATAAGATCAGCTATGATGAAAGGTAAATACATGGATAAACACTTAACATTAGCAGTTGTTTTGACCACTTGAGCTGTGTGGATTTTTAAGAGCTGCGGATGAAATATTACGTGGTTTGTTCTTTTCGTCAGCATTGCCATAGATGAACGATGTAAGTCAGTTATTGAACTATTCAACAGTGAAAAAGATCTTGTTCAAGAAAGGTATTCACAATTAGTTTGATTTCAAATGGTAGAACACCTTCCACAAAATCATCCATCACATTTTGGGGCCTGATTGTCATTGATATGGTAACTGACAAGCTCATTCAGTATTAAAGATCGTTTCATACCTGTTTGTGAAATATTGCCTGTAAGTCTACAGTACTTATCCTCATTATTTCTTTCACTACTTTGCAAATTGCAGCAATAATTTGTGTTAAAGCTCCCAGAAAATCCAAGCATCCGGTAGAGACCTAAGTTGTCACCTATAACTTGAAACATAACAGGCCATACTTTACCCTTGAAGTCATCACGGAACAGTTCCATACCGGACTGTTCAAGTTTCTTTAAGTCTTTAATAAAAAATGAGGGATACTATCAATTCCATACTTGGCAACAAGGAGAGACTTAGTAAATGCAACTAACAATATAAATATTTTGCATCTGAGGTAATCAACAAAATTAGTTATTTTTAACACTAGTAGTGCTAACTGATCCACAATTAGTTTGATTTCAAATGGTAGAACACCTTACACAAATCATCCATCACATTTGGGGCCTGATTGTCAGTGATATGGTAACTGACAAGCTCATTCAGTTTTAAAGATCGTTTCATACCTGTTTGTGAAACATTGCCTGTAAGAAGGTCGTGTTCAAAGTTTTCCTTTGTGTTTAGAATGTATCCATCGTCTACAGTACTTATCCTCATTGTTTCGTTCACTACTTTGCAAATTGCAGCAATAATTTGTGTTAAAGCTCCCAGAAAATCCAAGCATCCGGTAGAGACCTAAGTTGTCACCTATAACTTGAAACATAAAAGGCCATACTTTTCCCTTGAAGTCGTCACGGAACAGTTCCATACCGGACTGTTCAAGTTTCTTTAAGTCTTTAATAAAAAATGAGGGATACTATCAATTCCATACTTGGCAATCAACCCAATGTTAACTCCCAAACATTTTGAAGTCATACCCCCACCCCCCCCCCACACCAAAACAAAAAGACAATTGCTGAGATTTTTCTACCAAATGTGTGAGCTATCTTCATTAGTATTACAACAGAAAATAAATGTAGAAAAGCTGCAAAATATCCCTTAAATGGCCAGTACTTTAACTGAGGTGCAAATAATGTACATCTTAAACAGAAACTATTGAGAAAACCTTTCACACTATTGAACAATGGCTAATAATGGAATTCTGAATTACTTTGGTTTTTACTCTGAGGACATCCATAGGGTTCAGAACTTCAGAAGGTTCATGTTTTGTATTACTGACTGGCAACAGCATATGCACACATTAAAGTAAACCAACCAGAGAGATTCCACTTGTAATCCCTTAGTATGTAGCTCATTGGCAAATTGCATAAAGACTAGATTATTTTCAGATTTAAATTTGACATTGATTTTCTTGGGTTTTGGATGTACTGAGAAGGGTAGGGTAGGAACAGTTAGAGTGGAAAAGGAGAAACGATTAGTCATTTTATTTTTCATTAAACAAAGACTTATTTGTGACATAAGTACCATATATAGCATGTGGAAGCACACAGGTTTCAGACAGTGTGATCATAGTAACAAAATCACTAACTCACATGCTGAGGCAGTTGTGCAGGGTGTTATACACTCTTACATTATTTATATAAAAAACTCACCTAATACATGTCTCCATTGAAACAGGAAATGATGGAGAAGTATGTCACATATTAAATTATTTATTAATATCTTAGCCTTGGCATATATTGGTTTCATATCAAATGAAAATAATCTGAAGTAGGTACTCCTACTACTGGGAGGAGTTTACAGGCTACCTGCAAGAAAACTAACCCTATTCAAATAGCTTTTTAGTCTCTGGATATTAAAGTTAATGATAACTCAATTTTACTGGATCAATGGGAACCTTACTATGTACTATAGGTTTGTTCAAGTTTAACTACTTGTTACAATTTATTCCTTAGTTTATATTCTTGTTTGGGTCTGGTGGTCTAGTATACAGTTGAGTACATTTCTTTTTGCAACATAAATACACTAAACGATATTTTACTTAATACAGCGTTATTGCCTTGACCAAAGGTATGTTTTACCATTTCACAAACTGAATGTTGAGAATTTAATTTTTAAAGACACTCACCAGACTCTTATTCACAAAGGAAGTTATGTCATCAGTGATGTTTGCCTGTTTGATTTTTTACTTTTTCACTTCCTCGAAGGACATGTACAGAAAAAATGTCCAATGCAATGTTGAAAACTGAACCACCTGAAGGTCAAATAGAAATACAAAATACTTCAATTTTCCATTCACTAGATTTATCAAGGTAGTCGTTCAAGAGGTCTGTGATAACTTTTGTACCACCTTTGATGAATTAAAGGTCTTCTAATGGAGTGTTAGCTCAGTGGTTAACGCCGGTGCCTTCCAATCATAAGGTCCCGGCTCGAGTCAGCTCAGTGCCCAGTGTAATAAGTGATAAAGATTAATATACTTTAACTCAGGATAAACAAAGACTTAAAAAAGTGGGTCTGGTAACACAATTGTGCATGGAACTGTGAATGGCTCTCATGGTCAATATAAAGTACTTGAATATTGCTTCTTTAGCATATGATGATGTGAATCGGGAATAGTAGAACTGGTGTGCGACAGTTTATCATGAGTTTGGAGAAACATATCCAAGAATCAGAGGAGATATTATAGACATGTTTGAGATGAATATCAAAGGTGAAGGTGATTTTTATTTTACTGTCCAATTACGTATCAACTCATATTTCCAATATTTAAGCAAATGCTTAAAACAATCATCTCTACTGTACTACACTAAATTAACATCATTACAAACAAACAACATACACTGAAGTTCAAGACGATTTCCATAGTTGTGTCACCTATGTGTGACCTACCTAAATTAATCAAGGTGTTGTTTTTTTTTTTTTTGGGGGGGGGTGGACTGTTCATTACAAGTAACTCTAGAACACATAGATCAAAGATACATACTGTGTTTACTTCTTTCATGTTTACACAGCATTATGGAATATCTGAAAGAGTATTTTAACTTTTTGGTTTTGATTTGAAGAAAATAAATACCTAAACAGAAGACCTATATGTAGATAACTCCAGCTACTTCCATACAAAAACAACAATTTATTTTCCAGTCTTACCATCCTGGGAGTGTCAGGAGCTCTGGAAGACTTTATTTTAGTCTCTGAGAGAAGTTTCATTTAAATTTGGGCACACAGTAAAATGTACCAGAGAGTGTTTGGGCAGCTATTGTACCATGGCAAGCTCACTACAAACATACCAAGTACTGGATAAATCCAGCAAGAATAACATCATTTTAATGTTTTAACCAAGGACTAATTCTGTCAGTTATATATTGAGCGGATGAGTTAAAAACTGCTTACAGAATTCTCTCAGTGAGAGAGGATGGAGATAAAAGAGAATTCCCTGAACCGCAATGCTATCCACAAATTCTACCACTTCTACCACTCTAACCATTAATGTGATTTTTCATCACATGGAGGAAATATCAGATGATGAACAATCGTTGTCCTCCCCTCCCCCCCCCCCCATAGTCGGCTCCGGTGTTTCATATTTGTCTTATTTGCAGGGAGGATCCAATACCAATAATGGTTTTGAAGGGATGGGGGAGGCGGGGGAGGAAGAAAGTGCAGTATTTGAGACAAATATTTGGAATGGTAATTTAAGTTCACTTTCAGATTTTTGCAATTAATCAAATAAATACCCACTATCAGGCAGATTGGTAAATCCAGTCACAACAAACAAGCAAACTTCCATACCATTCCTGTGTCATTCTGTGCGTCAAGAAGTGTAGCATACTGAAAGAAGCTTGATAGGTTCATAGGTCCTGATCTCCTCTACCCAGTAGACAGTCTCTGTCTTCATCTTCACTAGAGGGTTTCTTACTATGGTTGAATTATTACATCATGGAGCCGTTTGAGCCTCAGTGCCTTCTAAACAAAAGTGAAACAATAACATAATCAAATTACTTATTCAGATATATTCACTGGCAAATGACTCTAGAAAAAAAGTTACACACAGCAAATGTACTCATGGCAGCAATTTTGAAAGTTCTAGGGTACTTCTGTATCCAGATAGCAAATAACGCTACAGGGTCATTGTGAATGATCATCTTAACATGTTACTAGTGGCCATCTCAAAAATCCTGTGCTTATTGTCCGTAAATTACATAAAATGTGCATATACGATTTGTGATTTTAAAGCTGAAGGTACACTTGCAGGTTAATGAGCGTTACCCTGGAAATTATGGATTTGTTACAGTAACAGGATGTCTTGTACTAGAAATGGTGGTGTGAAATGCTGTAGTAGTTTGGTCGACACAACTACCGTACAATAACACATGCTTGATAGAAGGTTGAATTTCATTTTAGAGCATTTTACCTTTGGTATTCTCAAGTTCAAATTTATCCACAATATTCCAGAACAGGAAACAACTCCAGAGTACTTGAATTTAGTACTATAGTAAATTAGTAAATTCGATCAAAGTATATTTGAAAGTCATTGGCTAGGCCTAATAACACACTTCAGCTACTGTAGGCCTAGACCTAAACATGTTTAGGCTGAGCCTATGTCATATTTTATCTTTGGTCTGGCGTTGGATCATTGCTATTGAAGTCCTTGGATTAGGCCAGAGTTACATTGCTATCTATATAGGACTAGAGTAGACCGGGGAGGCGGGGATCGTGTCATTCTGCCATTGGTACATTCCGCCATAGAAAAAGTGCCTTTCCGCAATGTTTCCCCAATGACAGTAATGCACTTTTGTATGGTGGAAAGAGCACATTATTGTGGGTGCACTGTAGGCCTATATGCAATGTTTATTACTTCGCTTCACACTACTGTACCTAGTCCTGCAATATCCACAAATTTTGTCTTTTTAATAAACAATCAACCTCAATTAATTCGATTATTCAACCAACTATTATATATTTGAAGACAGCGTATTGACACTTACGGATTTAAAATTAAAACTATTCAATCAACACTTATATCAAAGACTTGTCTTAACTACAATTTCGTCTATCCAGCGAACTGTCACATTTGAAGACCGTGTACGGTCTATCCTTCCACGCGAATCAAAGAAAGTTTCACCTATACATTCCTGTTTCAAATCCATTCCTAAAATGTACCTTTTCGCCATAGGTTTCCAGCTCTTCCGCCATGGCGGAAAGGATCGAAACCTATGGCGGAAGGTATGTACTTACCCCTATGGCGGAATGGCACTGTTAAGTTTTCCGATTCCTTCTATTCACTTTGTTGCAATTGATTTCCTTCATTGTGTTTATTTCTATACCTAAGTGTGCCTTTCACAGTTTTTACATTGGTATTACATATGTTTCTTCATTCTGCATATTTCTTCTTTTTCATTTTTATCCTTGTTTATTTGTTTCATAGTTGTATTTTTTCCCAAACGGCCGCCCATAGTACTGTAGTGTATCAGTGTGATCAGAGACGTGTACAGATAAAAGGCTCTGAGAGTGATTGCGAACAGCGTTCTCGAATTGAAGGGTTGTACCTTAATGTAACTAAAGTTATATATAATTCAATCTTCATTGTCTAAGCGAGAAGAGTACTAATTATTACCTACAGGAGAGAACACGAATAGTTGTAGGGGGGGGGGCAAGACATCTACTTTTGTATATGTTACCAGGGGCGGATCCAGGGGGGCGGGGGG
>JAIPMN010042561.1:0-12534 GCA_020650975.1 Apostichopus californicus
TTATTTAATTCTACTTCAATGATCTGTTCTTACCTCCAAGTCTGTGATGAGTATTATTTCTACTTCAGTTTCCTTGGCCTTGTCTTTGACCTCTTGTGTGACCTCTGAAGGTATCATAGCAACCAGTCTTTTAAGTGTCTTTGTATCTGCTGCTCTCTCTAACAATGCTAGGATCCGTTTGGATGTGTCTGCTACCACAGTCTCTATCTCCCCTTTGGGACGAAAAGGCAATTCGGTTTTTAAGTAAAGATTGGCGGTTAGCAAATTTATTTCTTCTGGTATCTCATAGCACTTCTAGTTTAGGAACAGAGTAAAATGTACTGTTTCATGATATAAGAATTATTCGAAGTTACATTAAGAAGAAATTTTGTGTATATGATTTTAGTCGATATTTATTCAGTCATCAAACGCTACAAGTTTACTTATTAACAGCTACAACAACAAAGCAAAAAGCCCTATTCAATCAAATTTACTTCACAGAAAATGGCAATGTTGAATCTCATCAGTTAGACATGGGAAAAGTAATAGAGAACAACAACAGGGTACTTGAAAGATTGGATCAAATTCAAAGGACGGACAAAATATGAAACCACTCAAACCTAATGTTGTTCAGAATAAAATATTGCAGCATATAAACACTAGGGTGCACACAACAAACAAGCGAGCAAACCTATGCAGCATACAAAACTAAGAACAGTAGCAAACAGACAAACACAGTGTTAAATAATCACTACCAAGTGCAAGCATTGACCTCATTACAAAGTAAGATTGCTTTAGTAAGTATGTGTTAACATAAATCTTTTATCGTTAAGACAAATTTTGTGAAATGAATATTCAGATATAAATTTCAAATGTCAAGTCTCTTTCACTTCAAAATTTGGCCAAAAAATGCAAAATAATTTTCACAAAGGCATGTGAAGGATGTTTGAACTACTAATGACAGGTTTAAAGTTAATTAATAAAAAATGTATAGCTAATTATATCTCATATCAAGGGATCAAGTGCAAAGATCGACTCCTTCACACACATGACCTTTATGACTGCAAAAGATAAACAACATCACTACATCCAGTAGGAGATATTTTAACAGGTTATTTACTTTAATTGATTTGAGCTGTCATTATGCAGTCACAGTTCAAGTAGAGCAGTAAATATTTTGGATCTAATTGGCTATCACTTCATTAATGCAAAAGATATATATATCTTAATCTTAATTACCCATATTGAAGAAAGCCGTTACAACCAACTTGTATCAACATGACAAACCATTAAACTGTCTGGCATGACACCAATTTCAGCAGATCCTACAAAATTAAGGAATAATTTTAAATATTAACACCAGGTGTTTTAACAGGCTTTTGTTTTCTTGTTTGGCTTTTGAATCTTTATATTTATGAAATACCATGAATATTATGGTTCTGTGTAAGGTCAACACAATACATCTTTGTTTCTGTGTAGTAAAACACATCAATTACACTGAGTATATACCTGTCCAATACACTTGCGTACATAGACCACGAGAAAACAAAACTATTGTCTAAGCTTTGCCAGCCGATTTAACAATATGATTGTTATCATTGTATATCATTGTACCATGTAATACAATATGCAACAATATTATTGTGGATGTTTCATATGATTAATTCTGATACAATATTATTGTCTGATACTATGTGAAATGGTTAATACTATATGCAACAATATTATTGTGGATGCTTTATATTATATTACTATGATACAATATTATTGTATGATAATATGTGAATCGGTTGGCTTTGCAGCATCATTTATGAAGACACAGCAGCTTAATACATGCCTGTAGCAGCTCTTGTAACATTCTGCCGAAACTGAAGGAGAATTCCGAACAGGACAATGTAGGCCTTCAATTAAGCCAAAGAGATTTTTTCTTTGCCCATCTGTGTCTCTTAATGTGTTCTGAGTTTGTTTTCGTTTCAGTTTGCCTCTGATGAAGATTCTATTGGGATTGAAACTTCAGGACCTCTAACTTTTACATTATTTACCTTCACAGGCTTTTTGAAGTAGACAAGCAGTTTACTAACAGTTTTATCTCTCTTTAAATTTTCTTTAAAAGCAGATGAAGGTGGGTAGAGGCCGGGATTGGGATGGAGTGCCATTGAGTTGGGAAATGGAAAGGTTCTCTTACCTTGGTTGATGATGAATGTGCAGATATCAGGTCCAAGGGTATCGTAGAGGGGTACACTAACCAACGAGTAGATCAGACAACTTGTTTCAATAAGTCCCCACTGATGGAGTAAAGAGTTAAAATAAATACTTGTCAAGGGGTTGAAGAAAGACTTACTTAGTATTGAGTATAAGCCTCTTAGCATTCCAGGAGCCATTCTTAGCCAGAGTGCCTACAAGAGGCAAACAGGTAGTCCTACCAATAAACATAGAATAGTTGTTTTTTCACAATCAGAGTCCACCCCCTGCCTGAAAAACTCCCTCCTTACCAAACTGATGGTCAGAACTTAGGTTGCAGAAACTAGACATCACATATGTAAGACAAACCACACACTGAACTAGTCCAAATTTGCTATAGAATCTACAATGCTGCACAGCCTTATTTCAGCTTACAAGTCTCCTCGGAGTCTGAAACATTTCACCACGAACATAAAAATCTGTTCTACTCTAAACTACCTCAACTTTGTACTTGTAATATTTCTCTTCGAGGTATTTCTTACCTGTAATCTGTTTTGAGCATAGATACCAACTAAGGCTTCCTTTCCAGGTTCGAGTCCTTTAGCAACGAGTCCTGACCCCAGCCTTTGAGCACTTTCATAAACCTAAGGAAAAAGATGGATGGATGGACCTTTTGATATAGTCCTGCTCAAGGAGATAATAAACTATATTTTGCAATGTTGCAGTAAACCAATTGGTAAAAAGGTTTGCACAATAACCAACAGATGAGCACACCATAGTGTTTTTTGTTTATCCTTTTCTTTTCAAGAAGCTTATTTCTGTTTGCAAAATTCGATCATCACAAGCATCTTGATGACTGTAAAAGATGACACTTGGACATGTTTCCCCTTAAATGAATCTTGATTTACCGACCAATCTTTTATGATTTTGCTCTTTCCTAACGCAACAGGTGTACTCGACTGTCAATGGACTTAGTTACTAAAATGAGAACTACATTTCGCTGGAATATCATACCTAAACTTTAGAAAATAGTTGAGGACTACATGCTAATCAACAATCGTTTAAGCCCAGCGAAAGTACTGTGCAGTTTTACTTTCCTTTGCATAGCTCGTTACAATCAAAACATTATAAAGACCTCTTTGATGTATGACGCATTTGTTATGTCACTTTTACTATAGTATTCGCTAGCAGGAGATGACATATTACACACAGAACCATCATCTTTAATATGCGGACTTACGTACTGTACGTCTTAAATACTGGAAATCGATATGCATACCACAATAAGTTAAACCTGTAGTATTATTGTACTAGTCTGGCATTTAATTATCACCAATTTGATATTCTAGATGGATGTAATATGAAACTACATATCAAATTTTGCAAGGCACAATCCTGTCAATATCTTGTCTTTCATTAACAACAAGTGTATATGGGCTGGCTGATATTCACTGCAGTGACTTTGCCTTTGTCTTCATTTTGAATAGCTCATCTGGCACATTTGACACATTTGTAGGTAAGTTCACCTGTTAAGGTATCAATATCTAACACTGAACAAAAAGCTCCCTAGCCACTTCTTCCCCTCACCCCTGCTCATTCCCAACCCCTCCTCTACATACCTCTTCTGTACCCCAATATCCTACCCATGATGCTTTATGATGAAACTAGACTAAAGGAGAATACTTACTTCTTTAAAAGACATCCAATCGACTCCTTTGTCCGTGCACTGTCCCATACAATCAGCATCCTCTGATTACAGTAACAACAAAGAAACGGACACAAAAATGTAAATGTTGTTGCAGTTCAAACAAGGAATCGTCTATTATGAGCTACCACAAAAGTTCAATAACACAACATATTTGTACCAGTTATGTATTGGTTGATTGGCAGGGGGAATACTTTTAAGTATTAACAAATTTGACAACTAACCAAAACATAAAATAAACAAATTTTCTGTTGTGAAAGTCACTTTTTATGGTCTTCATTCCACCTTTGAGAAAATAATTCTTATTTGCAAGGCAATCTACATCAATGCATAATAGATAAGTGTTACTGTCAATGCAGCTCCTTCAAGTTAACAATAGAATGCACATGGCAACTTACTCAAATGAATTTGAGTTTGAGTTTTTCTGGTAATCAAACACATCTGAAGATGTCAACAACATTTATTTTTAGTTTGTTGCAATATTGTCACAACAGATAATTACATTAATACACGAGCCTGTTACTCATGTCATTAACATTTTCAAGACTCTAAATCTAAACCTACCATGCTGTCACAATGGATGTACCAAATCTGGTAAAACAATTCAGGGCTCAAGCTCTTATGAGCATTAATTACACCAAGAAAAAGTTACCAACATTTTATGTCTTTTTTGGACATGAAGAGAACTGGCACCAATGATCTTGGATGTATCCTTTGTAATGTGGAATATGACTATAAAGTGCAACCATCTGCTCTAAGTGCAGATATAATCAAGAAAAGTTGAGCAAACTTTACCATTTACTTTCAACCCATGCATAAAACTATCATACACAGTGCGGACATCTTCGTATCTGTACTCCATGTACTTCCCATCCTTCATCAGCGGGGAAACGTGGATATGTTCATCACCCTGGTAAATGAGCAAAACAGGATATTATCAACCCACTAGTACCAAATTAATTCGCTCAAACACATTTCTATATCAGACCAGCAGGCTACTGCAAACATTATGTAATTTATGTTTGCCTAAAAAGTCATACAACTTTCCTAAGCACTGATCAATGTGCATGTTTAAATTGAGTGGCACTATCACTCTGTCCATCATGGTGTGCTATTATGGAATGGATGAGCATTTCACAGCTAAAAACATGACTGAGACCAATCTAGATACTGTGCATGAACAAATATTTTAACAGTACAAGCGTCATGTCTTATGACAAGATTTCGATAAAAACAATTTTGCTATCAGCCTTCCAACCTTTGGTGTATAACCGAGAACAGGCTCTGAGTAATGGAGTACTGTTGGCTAAAACCCTGCTATGCATACATGTCTTGTTTTTAACGTTTGCCATAGTATCACAAAGTAAACACAACAAATGTGCTATAAAACTTGTACTTTTCTACAAACATTCTCATTCCACTACGTTAACTTTAATTGATGAATCCAGTACTGTAGCATTATGGTAACATTAATTGAGACACTCACTGGTAGCTCAATGGACTGCTTCTTCAAGTCCACCGGTGGTACCTGTATGCCTTTGGTTGACTGTGACATCATGTAAGCTGTCGTCAGGGCAACTGCTCCCAATGCAGTAACAACTAGTGGCTCACTTATCAGTTCTAAAGCTGCTGACATTCCAGGGTCTGAAACATTTTCAAGAGCGACAAGCAAAACAAATCGAGTTGTTAATATTGAATATTGCATATTATCAATGAGACCAAAAAAGAGTTTTATATTTTGAAATAGCTGAGACAAGTGGAACTGATCATTTTCCATAGTAGATTTCCTTGGATAGATTCACATACCCCTTCATGTACTTACTTTCATTCTGTAGTTTTCCATTTACCAGTTTTGTTGTTACTACAAACTACACGCATATAGAAGTAACAATGTTAGCTTGTGAGAGAATCAGAGCACTCCTTGACTGTTGAACGCCACTAAAGTTCAATGAATTGACTTAGTTTCTATGACACGATTTCCATAAATGACAGGTCACACTAACAGAACTTTGCAATTCAATACTGAAGTAAAGATAGAGGAAACATTTCAAATCCAGCTGTGCCTTTCACTTTAATAGAATCAGCTAAACATTACTCTGTAGCAACAACAGCACTGTAGCTAACTAACTGTACAAACTAAAAGTGACATTAGTAATAATGCTTGCTCTACTTCACAATTACACAACAGCTCACAAAGAATTCATCACATCTATTGTACTAAACTTGTATTATAAGCAATGCATAACTATGTGAACAAAAAACTTGTAGCTTTACTTACCACCCCCAGATGTGAAATGAAGGGAGAGCTTTAAGGGTTACCACAATCCCACACAATACCGATCTTTGCCTTTAATGATTAGCTGAACGACTTGACTGTACAGTGTTCGTAATCTGAGCTGCCTACAAATTATCCTGTTTACGTTACTAGATCAAATTAACCAAAGGTTGATTGTTACCTTAAAAAAAGTTTGTTTTATCTGTCTGTGCAACTATTTGCATGAAAACTACTGAACTAAGTCACAAGGTCATTGCTTAAACAAGGTCACAGCACTTTAAATGACAACGGTCTTCTTTTATCTTGTAAACATAAACAAAGCAAGAAACTTTCCATGATGAGTATGATTATTCCTGCAAAATGTTTGTATTGTGTGAAAATATTGATATAACTTAATTCTCAAAAGTAAAGTTTAATGTACTTTGTTAAGCAATGTTTTACTTTCAATATGAACTGAATGTGCAACACAGTCGAATGATAGATTAACAAGTCAAGCAAGAAACGATTCCGAAACAAATATTGCACATTGTGCAATCGGAGTACTGACCGCCAGAGCCATGGGCATCATGGTCAGTTTCCTTGACCAATGCTATACAATATGTATGCAATTAGTTGTGTCCAGTTTGACCTAAAAATGTGTCTACATTTAATAAAAGTACATGCAAGAAAACACACACTGTACATAATGCCTTGATAGGTCTCTGTAAGCAACTACATAAAAAAAATTTAAAAAACAGAAAGCCTGGTGGCTTTGTGATTCCTTGCCAAACAATTTGTTCAAAATTCCAAATATATAACTATCTGACTAGTGTAGAGCAAGTGAGTTATATTTGTCCAGGTATTAAATGAGAACTAGAAAAGATCAGAGATTTTAGCTTTTATTTGTAGCACTCCCTGGTGGGACATCAACCATTTAATCCACTGGTGAGGATTTTACAGTACAGAATTTTTATTCCAATATCAATGTTTCAATATCCAGAAGGGTCTTCTTATAGGAATGAGCATATGAATAAATGGATATTTTTACAACAACAACTGCCACAGCAAATGTCATCTAGTATAAATCACAGAGAAAATGACCAATTTTGAGACCAGGTGAGATAACCTAGTATTGACCACTTGAGCCAATTTCCCTCCCCCTCCCATTTGAGGTAACCTGTTGACCTCTTGAAACTCAGAGGGTAAAAGCTTATCAGGATCTGCTTGAGTGTTTAATGCAAGCCTATCAACTCTTTGAAGTACATTTCATTTCCTGGATGACTGTATCATGTTGAAGACATATATTGCCCCTCCACAAAACTAAACTGAATTTTACCAAACTATGTTCACCAAATGAAAATCATAGTATTGGAGAATTCACAGATTAATTGTAGCTTTAATTTTGGAGTTATCAGGGTTTCAGACTTTGACACCTGTTGACCTCATTTGACCTTTGATCTCTACCAACTTCAACAGGGATCTTGCACTCACCAAGCTGGAACTACATACTAAGTCTGAAGTTCAAGAAAGATGTACTTCTTGAGTTATCACGTTTACAAGATTTTCTTGACTTTGACTTTAATGTTGACCATAAAATGACCATTGACTGCACTAATTTCAATAGGGTTCTTGTACTCACCAAGCTGGATTTGCATACCACGTATGCAGTTAAACGATATACTCGAGTATATTTTGAGTTATCGTGTTTACAAAGTTTCAGACTTTGACCAATGTTGACCCCAAGTGACCATTGAGCTTCACATGAAAGGATGTGGTTCTTGCACTCAATACAATGGATCCACATACCAAGTCTGCAGTTAACCCACCATGAAAATTTTGAGATACGGTTTCTACAAGAGAGTGTCACACACACACACACACCATCGCTAATGCATTGATTTCTTCCGCCTCCAGCAAGGAATCAAATATTGAAGATTAAAACAATAAGGAAATTTGAGCAGCAAGATGACAGGAAAATGCAGGTATACTTAACATTACACAATACTCAGTACCATTAGAGTGGGACTGAATTTCAGTGGATGACTGGGTCAGTGTTTTACATGACAAGGGAACTACAGTAAAGTCAGTTCTATACAACCAGTGACATCAATACCATTAAGTTCTACAATATCCATAAATGTCAACTATAGGTCTGTATGACAGACGATAGGCGGATACAATTAATGAAAATGTGAGTTGTATGAAGATGAAAACACTGTTCTAAGTGGATTGAGAATAGAATTTAATCGCCCTAACTACTAAGTTGGTAAATTGATCCAATGAAAATTCCAAAACTTACCTGGTTTGGATATTTACTTCACTTCCTAACTTACCGATCTCTTCACAACTTCTGCACAATCAATCTACCAAATCTAATGTTACCTGGTTACCTCACATGGTGACCTGTCACCTCCAGTCAACCTACCTTCCAATTCTAGCACCCAAAGTGACTAGTGGACTAGAGGTGACCGATCACCACTGGAGGTCAGTGTGAAAAGGTTACCAGGTCACTCTAGAGATGGTAGAGCAAGTGAGCAGAGGTGGTGATGGGACAGGAAATTGAAGACTATAGGTACACTCTCAGTGAGTTAGCATAGGATAAATTGAATCCAACTTTGTTCTTAGCAGGTTTGATAGAGCTATTACCAGATATGGTAATGAAATACAAGCTTCTATGTTACCCATATATGCCTTGAAGTGTTGTATTGACAATGATAAATGCTTCATTTTATGAATTAAATCAAAATTTATATTAACTTTTCCAATTTAAGTTCAGGATGCACCTGGATATTTGAATATAATACCGTAATATTTCCCCTGGACTAGCCTTTGAAACACAAACCAATCATATTGTCAAAATGCACCAACTTAGCAGGATTCTATAAACAGCACTATCATAACTTAACACTTTACTGGTCCAATTTGTTTGGGAAAGAAGTAAAAATTTCCCTCGTAGGTCTCTTTCATATGGACAATATACTGACAACAATGCATTGTAGGGCTTATCTTTTATTATCATATGAATTTTGTAAATTTTGGGCAAAGAAGATCCTGTGACCTGGAGCTAGTTTGATTTTAGTACTTGATAATGGAGTCTTTGTTACTTTGTAGTATAGTCAAGGAACCTTTTATGTCATGAGACGTATTTTGGACTCATTCCACTCTTATAAGTAGCGTGTGTAGTTATATGTCTCAATATGGCGTCATTTTTCATAGAGATCTAAAATGCCTAAAGGCTAAAGTTTCATCAAATTTCCATACGAAAAATGTAGATCTATGCGCAAGTTGGTTACATATTGAAAAGCTAGATATGAAGAAATTTGAGCAATTTATTCAACAATAAGTAACTTTTGCCAGTTTGAACTTTTAATTATTAAGCGCATCATTACATGCATGATATTAATTGGATCCAACATGCTGATTTCTACAATTAACAATTTAGTTTTGCTAGGTTGTGTTTAGCCTAGGCTTAAGACTGGTTCTCTTGTCTATCTATAGCACATTTGACATACAACTACTATGGCTTCCAGGCCTAAGTTGGAAACAATGTTAGGCCTGTTAATTTAATTAATCCCAACCCTAACACTGTATAGGCTATAGGTGTAACATTAGGCCTGCTTATTTCAAACCTTGCAATTAAGGCTACGTACAATTACATTCTGTATTCCAACACTTGTTCTACTTGACTGATCCAAATAAGGCGTCAAGTACTCTTTCGGATACTGCAAAACCATACTATGCAATGTGACTGTCGTTTTGCATTTCAACGTTTGGACGAACTACACACGACTGGGATGTCATTACCTTTGTAAGCACAGTGTGTGGAGAAAAACACAAAAGTAGGCTAATGTTTGATTCACGCTTGACGTCACACACGCACCCCCAAGCCTAGCCAAGTATTTGGCTACAGTTACGCCAAAGCACTTTCGCTTTCCAAATATTGGACTTCAGAGAGCAGCTCGGATTGAGTCTCACAGATATCCAGGAGAGACAAACGGAACCATCGACAGTTGATAAACTTTATCAATAGATTATTGATCGTGCAGAGTACGGGTATGAAAGTGTTTTGCACCGCTGCTGGTAAGTGTTGCATAACTCCAAGGCATTGAGTACCGGTGTGAAGTTAGATACTTATTCCCCGTTCCTCGTTCGACATTCGCGAATGAGTAACTGCTACTTATTCAGTTACGTATTCGACAATGGTATCAACGTAACACCTCTGGCAAGACAAAAGCTTTCTTACAAGATGTTCAACATTTGGTCCTGGAAAGAGGTTATCTATGGGTCATATGAACTCTAATGACTGTGTAGAAGGGTGCCATAATGCATCTTGTCCGGTCCAAATAGTTCTTGACCAACTAAAATGACCACTACTTCATCAGTTCTTAAATTAATGTAAGGGGACCTGAAAAAATCACTTTAGGCCCTAATCAAGACTAGCACGCCTTGGACCACCTAACCAATGGGTCATATGAATTCTTAACACATTGTAGAAGGATACCACAATGCGTCTTGCCCGGTCCAAAGAGTGCTTGACCAATTAAAATGACCACTAAATCAACAATTTTTTAAATGAATGTAACAGGAACTGAAATAAAAACATTTGGGCCCTAATCAAAACCAGCACGCCTTGGACCACCCAACCAATGGGTCATATGAACTCTAAAGACATTGTAGAAGGGTACCATAATGCGTCTTGCCCGGTCCAAAGAGTGCTTGACCAATTAAACTGACAACTAAATCATCACTTCGTTAATGAGTGAAACGGGACCACGAAAAAGCTTTGGTCCCTAATCCATGATGGTATCCTTCTACAATGTGTTAAGAATTCATATGACCCATTGGTTAGGTGGTCCAAGGCGTGCTAGTCTTGATTAGGGCCTTAAGTGATTTTTTTCAGGTCCCGTTACATTAATTTAAGAACTGATGAAGTAGTGGTCATTTTAGTTGGTCAAGCACTCTTTGGACCGGGCAAGACGCATTGTGGTATCCTTCTACAATGTCCTTAGAGTTCATTTGACCCATTGGTTAGGTGGTCCAAGGCGTGCTGCATGGATTAGGGCCCAAAGCTTTTTCGTGGTCCCGTTACACTCATTAAAGAAGTAATGATTTAGTGGTCATTTTAATTGGTCAAGCACTCTTTGGACCGGGCAAGACGCATTGTGGTACTCTTCTACAATGTCCTTAGAGTTCATGTTAACCATCGGTTTGGTGATCCAAGGCGTGCTGCATGGATTAGGGCCCAAAGCTTTTTCGTGGTCCCGTTTCACTCATTAACGAAGTGATGATTTAGTTGTCAGTTTAATTGGTCAAGCACTCTTTGGACCGGGCAAGACGCATTATGGTACCCTTCTACATTGTCCTTAGAGTTCATATGACCCATTGGTTAGGTGATCCAAGGCGTGCTGCATGGATTAGGGCCCAAAGCTTTTTCGTGGTCCCGTTACACTCATTAAAGAAGTAATGATTTAGTGGTCATTTAAATTGGTCAAGCACTCTTTGGACCGGGCAAGACGCATTATGGTACCCTTCTACAATGTCTTTAGAGTTCATATGACCCATTGGTTGGGTGGTCCAAGGCGTGCTGGTTTTGATTAGGGCCCAAATGTTTTTATTTCAGTTCCTGTTACATTCATTTAAAAAATTGTTGATTTAGTGGTCATTTTTATTGGTCAAGCACTCTTTGGACCGGGCAAGACGCATGATGGTATCCTTCTACAATGTGTTAAGAATTCATATGACCCATTGGTTAGGTGGTCCAAGGCGTGCTAGTCTTGATTAGGGCCTTAAGTGATTTTTTCAGGTCCCCTTACATTAATTTAAGAACTGATGAAGTAGTGGTCATTTTAGTTGGTCAAGAACTATTTGGACCGGACAAGATGCATTATGACACCCTTCTACATAGTCAATAGAGTTCATATGACCCATAGATAACCTCTTTCCAGGACCAAATGTTGAACATCTTGTAAGAAAGCTTTAGTCTTGCCAGAGGTGTTACGTCGATACCATTGTCGAATACGTAACTGAATAGGTAGCAGTTACTCATTCGCGAATGTCGAACGAGGAACGGGGAATAAGTATCTAACTTCACACCGGTGCATTGAGTCACGTGCATAACAATCGTAAAATTATCTTATGATGAGGAAGATGTGACTGTTTTGTTATCAGCACAAAATGTTATGTTCTTCCCCTCATATATGCTAGATAAAAATTCATCTGAATCTTCGGCCATATCAAAGGGAGGGCCCCCTTGTTTAGATACCCGGTGGCTAAAGGGCTTGTGAGTAAAAGTCCGGAAGAATAGTTCTCTTCCAGGAAACAGCCCAGCCACCGGTAAAGTATTTTTGTTTTCCTTTTCTTAGCTAATGGTCTCTTCCCGGCATAGCTAGGCGTAGGAGGGGGGGGGGGGCTGGGG
>JAIPMN010042561.1:16808-30435 GCA_020650975.1 Apostichopus californicus
CCCGCCCCCCCCCCCTCGCAAAAATATGCTCTCATTTTGATGTCTCCCTCTAACGATCAGATGTCTAACGATGACGCTAATAATATTAAGTTAGATCAGTTCAATTCATAGCAGTTGACTTACAGCTGGAAGAAATGGTTAAGATGCCCAATAATCAGTCAGATGAAAGGCTAATGTATGTTTAAGCATGTTTATATATGTTTATGACGTTGACGTCAATAACCAATTCAGGTATGCTATAAAATTGAATTTATCAGTCAGTCGGCTACCCATGTGGTTATGACGGCTCTGTGTGCCGGTCTACATCATATGCAGTTATCAGTGGGATGAGGCGTGGGCCTATGGCCATTACCTCCCTAGTACTGAAACTTCAAGGGGACCGGGCCTGGGAATGTAACATGTTACATAATTTTTCTCAGATGAGGGCCACGGACATTGTGGCCAGTCCCCTTGGCCAAAGACAGGAATTTCACGACCCGAACGATTTTCTGTAAGTTTGTTAATAAGTCAAAGTTTCTACCGCGAACTCAGCTTCTAGGCCATCAACCTTGTATAGTGTTGCATTACGGTGACATCACTAATCTCCACTCTCTCTATTTCTCGCACTCAAAATGATAATAAATTAAGAAAAATGAATGAAAAATCATAACAAAACAACAACAACACTTGACCAATCACGTATTGGTTAGTTTTCATAATCGTGTTTTGAGGAAAACTAACACAACCAGTGGCATGCACAAAACCGTTCAGAAGGTATAGAGCAGGTGTAGCAGGCGGGGAAGAATTAGGCTACTCCATAGGGCCCGGGTGGAACGAAGCGCGAATCCCAGTCGACTACAGCAAAAATATTCAAGAGAACTGGTAGTTATTGAAACCACCTGGTGCTTTGACCTAATTATATACATTGTCTAAAATATGCCTCAGAATGCACCGTTTGACTTTGTCTTATTTTCATTCCATGGTGGGGGACTTCCCCAAGACCGCATCGCTCTCGATCCTTTAATAAAATCCCGGGATCCGTATCTAGTCCTTCCATTGAGAGTTTCAATATGCCCTATATGCGTAAATGAGTCAAATAAAATTAGAATCTGCCCCCCCCCCCGCCCCCCCCCCCACCTTTGAAATCATGTGCACGTCATTGGTCACAGTGGACCATCCCTCCATTGGCCCACCGAGGAAATGAAAAGGGGTCATATGAACGACTTATTTGTGAAGGTGGAATGTTGAAATGAAATCAGTCGCTATAAATAGCCTCAGTCATTCCCTGTTCTGTTTTAAAAACACTATTCTGATAGGCTAATTTGTGACCTACACCGTCTGAAATGAGAGCATAATTACGACCCTGTCATACGTAAAATCATTTCATAAATCTCCCGCGCATGAACTTGAAAATGTTTCACCCTACGACAAAGTTTATTGCCCCGCCCACTATACCAGACATCATTGCACCTACAGCACGTAGCGCAGTCTACATACTCATTACCACTTCCGTATGGTACCGTCGGCATTCCATACATTCTTGACATTCATATTTGGTTAGATCCTCTCCCACACAATCGTACAGTGCGAAGGTAGTTCCTTCAGCTCCGTCTGTCGTTTCCGATTGTAACTTTTGTGTGGATTTACTCGGAATTTTTGTCCTGTAGTTTAGTGTACAAGTCGCCAACGTTTACGTTAGAAGTAACATCGGATACAGATCGTGTTTTTGTCGGAGGGGAAAAAGAAAGTAGTAAAATGTCGCTGTCTCAAGGTACTATAACCAATGTAACCATACCAGGACCGGGTCCGTTTGGATTCCGCTTGGCTGGCGGACGAGATTTCGGCTTGCCATTACACATATCCAAAGTAAGTATGGGAGAACTAGATTCTAATCTACAATTGCTGTTAGGGTATCTAATACCCATAGGGAGTTCTCTGAAATTGTATTTCAGTTAGCCATGCAATTGTATGTGTACACATTTTGTATAACCTAAGGCTAGCCTAGTAATGAAATGTCTTACCCAGACTCACCAACACTACATTGATGTGTTCGTTAAATCATGGTCGAATACCTTGAAATGTGCAATCGACTTAACTAGGCTAGCTAACAGATATCATAACTCATATTGAACCTTTTGTATTCTTCCTCTCAGTTATGTTCATCTGCACCGAAACAGCTACAATGTGTTCGGATACAGTGTATCAATATCATTCCTAATGTTATGTTGCCTTGTATGGGTTTGAATAAAGATCAACTGTAACGCAAATATAATAGTGATCTGCAAACAATATAGTACCATTCGACCAAAGCAGATGCATTGTTTGATGTTCAATCAATACTATACAATCAAACTGTTGTCATATACTGTGCGAAGTTCAGTAATACTAAAGACCTAGATACAACTGCAACTATGTTACTGACTGTTCATGTACTTGTAAAACCTGACAATGCCAACTTTTACATTGGGCCTATTTGTTTGATTATGACAGAACAGCCAAATTTTGTGGTGATTAAAATACTGTAGAGCACTAAGAATAGGAGCTGTAGGGGATGTGGAGGATGGTGGGAGGAGGGGGTGGGGAGGGGGAAAGGGAATGTTGAGCACAGATGTTGGACTTTGCTCAAACTGGAGGGTCAAAAACCCTTCAACAGTGCAGTATTTATTCCTTTGCTTTCTCGCAATAGTGATGTCATTTTGATATAAGGCCTATTTATGTAGACATGAAGAGCTATCATATAACCACTCGAACCAATAAATTCTTTAAGCCCAAAGGACTCAATCAAATTTCATAGTTTATTCAAGCAGTAAAATCCAGGGCTTCAGTACTAAGATCTTACAAGTAAGCTTACATGCAAGGAAGTTTTCATAATCATCTGGAGACCCAAAAGGCTCTTTCCAAAGACTGACCACGATCTTCTTTGGCATAGTATTTTGTTAGCTTAACCCCACTAATCTTCTTTAATCTTCTTTACAGTTAAAGCCTTGCACATATAAAGTTATAGCACTATGTGTGAGTTTATGATCATCATCACCCTTCCCGAATTATTGTTGTAATGAAATGAAGGTAAAGTAGTTAGATTCACACAGTACTATATATAGGTTTACCTGTCAAGCATTTTATTCCATTGCTTTCATTTGACCTAGAATAAAAACACAATTATACCTTCAAGTGGTGTTAGATATTTCAGGCTCTTTTAATTGAGAAGACTCGATGGTACGTAGGTATCATAAAGAATTAAGAATTAAATATAAAACTCAAACAGCTCTATAGTCAGTGTATATTAAAGTGATAATGACATGCCCAGCGGGGAGGATGGAGGGTGGGGTGGGTCAGGGGAAGAAAGAGATTCAGCCAAATTAAGAATATTTAACGTATGTGGCTCTCTAGTAGTGTCCTCACAGTTGATATTAAATATCATCTTTTCAAAGTCTGCGCATAATGGTCACTTGATATTTTCCTTTTTAGGAAGTAACATATCAAATGCTAAGTGATCTAGTTATTAAGGCATTGTGACTGTTTAAGTACTGTTAAATTGAACAAACTTGTAAAGCCTTGTCAAATTAGCATCATAATCTATCCAGGTGTTCTATAGACTCATAATCCTGATTCAGAAATTCAGAGATCTATACATTTACTGACACTGTGCCTGCATGGTATCATTATAAATTGTGTATTTATGACTATTTTATTGGGAGGAGTCTATTGTTTTGTTCTTAGTTGGAAACGTGTGTGTCAATAGACTGTATGGCATGCACATGTATCGATCAGATCAAAACAATGCTATTTAACTAAATTATGCAAAACTACATCTTTAGCATAAATCTTTCCCTGCCAATCTAAGGACATATACTTCCTTTGCGAGACCACTGGTTGTGTAATGTGAGCCTCGTAGATTTATGCTGCAGGGAAAGATGTAGCGTTCAAAGTTTGTGTAGCATAAATAGAAGGCTTGGAAGTTTGTCTCTCATTGGATACCATACTTCCTGTGTAGATAATTGAATGTATACATCTTTACATGGTTTGTATACATATAAAGCAACTAGACCATTTTGTATAGTATTTTGCGATGTGATACCGGATACATTATTCCCTGTGCTGGCCATTTAATATGTTTGAACTAGGAACAAACAACAAAGAAAAAAGGCATTGGTATGTTTATGGAATTAGAGTGTTTACGGTCTGGATCAGTGTTGGAATGGTATGATATCTCTCTGTCATCTGGTTGTAAAGGGTGTTAACTAAGCAAGGACATACACATCACACTTACTGTATATAATTAACATGCCAATTAGTTTATTGAAAGCTTGTTTTATATATATATTTTGTAAATTCTGCCGCGTACTACTTATCCATTTCATAATTGCTATCATTCAAATAATATTAAACTTACAATAATACCCATTGTGGACCCTCCACCCCCACCCCCCCACCCCCCCCCTCTCAGCGGATAAAGTTGAGACATGATACAGTATGATTCAAATTACATGCATACTGCACTTGTACAGTATGTCAGTGAATCCTGTTTTATTTACAGCTCACATGTTTACAATCTGCACAGGTGGATAATATCTTACATGCACTATTAAAGCACAAAGAGAGAGCAGACTATAAGCCACAACATGCTCTGCTAAGGTATTTTACAGTTTTGTGTAATTTATTTGTTCTTTGGATTACGTCTTTTTTCTTGAGAAGAATCTGTAGTTAATTGTAATGCAAATAATTCGGTAATGTCCATGACATCAACATGTAGTATACAGGTGAAGTTGTTTATCTAGCTAACAAGATCCAGGGTCTTCAACAAACAAATCACTTACCAGTGAATTGATTGTATAGTCATTTTTCTGTGACCACATGTTGTCCTTTCAAATGGATGAGTGGTGAAAAAGTTTCCATTCGTGATGGTTCTGCTGTCTCTTTATTGGAAGTTGAAATTGGAATGTACAGCATGGTTTTACCGAAATAGCTCCATGTTGTTACTTACAGTAATCATGATTTTCTGTTTACTGTTGATGTAATTTCTCCTGAAAACAGAAAAGCCAATTTGAGTTTTAAGTATCAATTTATGAGCCCAGCATTTAGTACTATATGCTGCACTGTGCTAGTGCAGTATTGTATTAAGCCTACAGTGTATATTTATATTCTATTATCTTGATAGTGAAACTGAAATCAATTTAATTAAAAGATTTTTGAATTTTTAATTAAAGGCTGTTGTAAACACCATCTTTTTAGATTCAATAACATGTTTTCAAATTTCAAGACAAATTGCAAAAGGATCAGATGTATTAGCAATGATATGTAGGATTGGTATGAGGTTGTAATGAGATGTAGGATTGGGTATGAAGTCTCCATCTTTCCACTTCTACTTACATATTATCAACCACCATGTACAAGGGAAACTGTCAGTCCCATAGTTTTATTTCAGTATGTAGCAGGGAATAATTAAGTGCTTGAAATTTGTAAAGCAGATTTACTTCGCTCCTCGCTTACCTGTCTCCCCGCAGCCTTAGCACTCTTATTCTACTGTATCCAAACTGGTAACCTTCCTGTACAAAATACTATGGTTCCTGTCAGTGTTAGAATTTTTTTAAGAGGAGGAATTTGGATTTAATCAACAGTTAGGGAATGATTTTGATCCAGCTCTCAACATTTGGTCACCCATAAAGTTATTTTACTTTGTAGTAAAATGATATATACAAAAAAAATTCAAGGTCAAGAACTCCAAAATATTAGACCGTCTGTTTTGGAATTGAAACTGACCAACCTTACATGGAATTTTATTTATGAATCACTTTTCAGGGAAAGAATTGACCAAATCGACTGAAGAAGCTGAACTTTTAGTCATGACACATTATGCATGGTTCTTCATTACATATACTGTAACAATGAGTTTATGTACAGCATCCTTCTGATTCATACAGTATGTACAGCATTTGAACACCATACATAGTGAGACTTGTTTTGTGATTAACGATTTCCCTTAATTGATTACTACCCCTTAGTGCTATAGTTAATTAACCAATTAACTTATCAAATCTCCTCTGTTAGAACTGAATAGTTTTAGCATCATAACAGCTGCCCTGCAGACTTGTTGCATTCATCTGTAGATCATATGATAGGGGGATTAGGTTACCGTTTTCCAGGGACCAAGGCATTTTTAGAGGGTAAAATTTGAAGCTGGTAAGGGTCTTTTTGAGTGACAATGTGAAGTGCCAAGGGAGTATCGAATATTTGTACCCTTGGAGGAAGCAAAGGGGGGTTTTGTGAATACACAAATGGGTAACTAGTAAAATTACAGCCTTTATCTTGTAAATAAACAAAGAAACATGTTGTATGAAAATACCCTTCAGGCTGGTATAGCTGTAGTAGGATGAAAGAAAGTAGAGAGAATTGAGAATGGCTCCATGGTTACAGTCACAGTAGAGATTATTTCTTAGTTTCTGAATGGAGGGGAAAAAACAAAGACATTTTCTATAATGTTTCCAGGACATATCAGTGTGAACATGCAGCATACACTGATATGAAATGTCAAATAAATATACATTTTGAAAGAAAGATGCTCAATTTCACTGCCCTGAAGTCAGAAAGGGAGAATTAACTTTCCTTTTAGGACAGTTTTAAATTCCTTTAGAATGACAACCATCTTTACATTGTGTTGGTTCACTAACAAAGTTTAAAGTATGCTTTATTCCTCTCCTTCACTGGTACTTCACACTTGCCTCTTTTCAACTGTTGTGCACACAGTGGGAGGAAGCATGTCCACCAGAGGCGATGTTCTCTGAATAATTGTCAAAAAACTCTGAATGAGATTTTCTTCTTAATCCAGCATTTTGCAGGACCTTTGACCCTGCTCTGTTGATCAGTTGATACATAATTTCCCAGTCCTTTTCCCTCCTTCTTTCTGTTCTTTTCCCTGCTCCGTTAAATGCTTCATTGCTTATGACTTCGCCACTAATATTGTATTAATTATTATTATTGTATTAATTATTAAACCTCCCTTTGTCCCTCCACTGTTTATCTCCTACCTCTCCCAATTTCCCCTGTTGCTTTCTTCTCTCCATCCCTTGTCCACTAATCCCCTTACATGTATCTCATTGTGTTCACTGTGCTCATTAACCTGTCTGTATTCTGTGCATGTTTTTGTCCCTTCTGTTACTGTTACTTGTCATTTAGCCTCTGAAGAAGTTCCTGCTAGGATCGAAACGTCAGGCAAACTTACTTTTACACACTAATATTGTACAGTAGGTAAGGGTTGTACCTGTAAAATTGAATGAGAAATATGACAAAGAACTAGCAGGTTTGTACATTGCATTGAAAGATACAGTGGGCGAAGCTCTATATTTGTTGTGACTTGTACAGTACAGTGGCAACAGTGCTGTACAGATAAGGCAATCTAAACCTACTGAATTTATATAACTTCAAAATGCTTGATGGCTTCTTTCAAGAAATCTTGTTTTTGTTTCTCACCACTTCGAGCATGTTTGTTGTGGTTAATCTGAGCGTATTTAAGGAAGCCATGCACAATGAATAGTTAGTCTCTGGAAATCTGAGCAGTTCTTAATAAAGTACTTCAGATGTGAACTCTGAAGAGAATTAGTCTTTAAGTGAACAATCATCTTAGAATGATTCCAAAAGGAATAAACTTCTTAGGGATTCTTGTTCCTTTGTCATAAAAGGTGGGTACAGTATTGTCTACTGTAGAATACTGCTCAACCAGGGAGATGGTCAGAAACTCTTTTCATGTGCGCAGGTGTGTGTCGACCACGGTTGGTATAACCCTGACAAGGGTTATTGTGGTTGACACTCCAAGACAAGGGTTATTGTTGTTGACATGCATGTATCATATAAGGGTTTCAAACTTCCTGACCGTTCAAAGACCCATCACAGGGATGGGAGGGACTATTGACCAGTTCAAAACTCCCTCATGGGGCTGAGCCGTGTTCCACAAAATTAAAAAGGCAATTTAAAGAGTTTACAAACAATTCGCGAACGTTACTTTACAAAGTTACCATAAAATTGTAAATTATTATGGCAATTAATGACATGTGCATGTCACCATTTTGCATGTAGGGGGTCTCAAAATTCCATTTTCTTTTCAAAAGGCAGGTGGTCACCGTGTTCCCCTATAGTCCTCCGTTTTGCGGAGTCCATGTATGATGACCAGCATTTGCATCATGGCAAAATTTGGGAGCTTTGGTGTTGCCACTAAGATCATGTGTAGTTTATATGCTGTACATGTGTAACATACTGCATGTGTCGACTATGAGCAAGGAAGTAATACTCTCAAATATTTCCATGTTAAGATTTGGCCAGCAGACATACAAGGGTAGTAAGTGCTACAACTATTCTAAGATTATGAGTGTACAGGTTTGTATGTAGTACAAATATGTCTAACAACATGCATGTGTACTTTGTGTACTGCATACCCTGTGCTATAGCTTCATAAATTATCTTCCTCCTTGTTATGGTTGTAAATAGGTTGATCAGTGTAAGAGAGCCTTTAAGGTCACATTAATTACTTCCCAGTGGGCTTCTGAAATTTCCCTCCTCCGGGAGTTTTCAAATTAGGAAGTTAGCCATACAGCACTTCATCAGAGAACTGTCAAGGATTCAGTGTACAGCTAACAGTCTTGTCCCTAGCGGGGAGCAGCGGGCCTATGGGTGACCGTGCTTTATAGGGAAATATCACAGCATGTCTCTAAGATAAATTCTTATAATGCCAAAGCCATGGTGTTATCAGAATGATCATGATGCACCCATGCAGTTTCACCAATATACATGTTCAATATTAATTCAGGACTAGCCGTGAAATGAAGGTATATATACTGGAAATTAATTAGAGGAAAGAGATCGCCGTGGATGGTGCAGTTGGCTTGAAAGGAAGTCAGCCAGACATGTTTAAAGTACGGGTGCCAGAAGTATGCACTCATTCATGACACTAGTAAGGAATATAGAATTGTGTTTGCCATCCTACCATCTCTATATATCATGAATTTTGAGATTAAAGTACTAGCCATTGAAGCATAAATTTGCATTAATTTTGGTCGTTGTCCGACCATTACTGATATTCAACTTTCATGACGGTACATGCCAGTTTATTAATTTGATCATTAGGTCATATGTATGTCATATTTTCATTTGCAATAATGAAAAACAGAATTTAGTGCAATCCTCTCTTACCTGACTCATCTCTACTAATTGCACAGTCTTCTCTACCATCTACCTAGCCTATGTACCTGGGTAGCATTTTAGCACTGCGCACCCTTGACCCTCCTTCCGGTCACCACCCATCACCTGCTTCTGATCTACCCCAGAGAGGTTTGATGGATTAATGTACAGTAGGTCTGATAGAGTTCTGAGTGATTTCACCGTATATTCATATTGTCATTTCAAAATCACAAAGTGTTTGGTGTACAACTAGCCATAGTGGTCTTATAAATGCCTTTTTAAGTGTGGAAAACCTTTACAAAATCAGCTCTTTTTAATAAAAATGTTTCTGTGTATGTCCAAATTTAAGT
Organism: Apostichopus californicus; assembly: GCA_020650975.1. Taxonomy (NCBI): domain Eukaryota; kingdom Metazoa; phylum Echinodermata; class Holothuroidea; order Aspidochirotida; family Stichopodidae; genus Apostichopus; species Apostichopus californicus. Next base: position 26,306 of record JAIPMN010042561.1, read on the forward strand.
CATTCCTCCTCCAGCTTCACAAACTCAACATGAATGGAAATGACTGTTTCAATTTGTTTCCTGCAGATTACAGCCGGAGGAAAGGCTCAACAGGCCAACTTGAGAGAGAAGGATGTCATTCTTATGATTAATGGTGAAGATATAGCTGTGTGCACCCATCTGGATGCACAGAACAAAATCAAAGCTGCTTTTCATGACAACCTTGATCTGAGGACCCAGAGGTAATGTGAAACCAACAATTTTTGCGATAATTGCCAATATTCTCATGAATCGCAGTCTCCTTTCGTACATCCCTCAGAAAGCTTTGTGTATCTACAGTATGTAGAGGAATTCCCATATATGACAGTACTTAATACCAAACTTATGGAAACTGTGGTTCTAATAGAACCCTACTGTACACATGTTGTACTTTGTAGCAGCAATATGACATCACAGATTCACAAAATGGCGGTTTATGTTATGACTTTGTATGTTAACCCTGTATAATCTCCCAATGGGATATTAGTTCTTCCTTCTGATATTTAGGCATACTGTGTAGGAGAAGTTCATCATAAAGATGAAGAGATAAATGATAGTTTGTTCCAAGTCATATATAAGGCATGTGTTGTCATGGAACTTCAACAACAGCTGGTTTCTATGTGCTGAACATTCCTTATCTAAGACACTGTTGACTTTTCAAGGTTATTAGGAAGATATATTTGTATAATGTTGGAAACATAAATTCATAACCTTACCCTCAATCTGTCTTAACTTCTTCCTTATTGGCAGACTTTGCCAGCCATTCCTGAAGGATGTACCAGATCTCTCAAACATTCCATTTGTTGTATGTCACAACCACTTTCATTGTTAGCTAAAAGAGGGATTTTGGAGTGTCAGGGATATCACTGGCACATTGGTGGGAAGTTTTACTGCCTATAGGTCAGAGGTCATGCTTTCCTTCACAACAGGGTGGAAACAGGAAGTTCAATTGCTCAGTTTATTCCTTTGTAAAAGTTTTAATGTTGTTCTTCTAGTGGCCTGGTGGGAATATGAGTTCTTTATGTGTTTCTTGTGTGGAGGTGGTATTAAATCAACAGAGTAGGTAGACATGCCCTTAGCTTTCTAACTGCCTTGTAAAGGCCAGAGTGTTTACTTCACTGGTAAGTTTGACTCTCCCCCCCCCCCCACCCATCATGTTTTTAAAAGAACCTCTGGCATCAAGAGGTTAAGGAATATCACATAGTTACTTTGAATCTAAACAAATTTACAGCTGGTGAAGAAAGTTTAGCTTAAATACCACATTTGCACACATGATCATAGAATGTAAGCTCAAGGACACACTATTTTCAATTGTTAGTTCATTCGTTGAATATTAATGTTCAATCAAGATATTATTATCCTGTCTGCCATTTCTTGAGAAAATTGAAAATTTCACTATATAAATTATTATGAACAGAATGGTTTGAAACTAGTATATATACTGTATATAATCATTTCAAAAATCCCTAGAGAATGTCACAAAGTGTGCTGTAATTTTTGAAACATTGTGGCCATTCTAGCATACATTTCTGGTCATAGAATGGTCTTGGTGTTGTTCGTCATATTTAATCTGTCACATATTTCTGCCAATCAGTGAATATGATGCTCACGAGCTATGTAGTAGTGTTGTACTACCTTAATCAAGTGACACATGTACATTTACTGTAGACAAGTGTCAATTTCGTGCAGCTGGTTAAATGTACAAAGTTAACTATATTTACACTATAGTTTCGATTTATACAGTTTAAAGACATTTCCGGAGAGTGTGAAACTATGACCATTGACAATTGTTATGTTCACATGTTGCAATTCATGCATGGACAGGTATTTGCTTGAGCAGTAAATTTGTAGCACAGCTTCAGCATTTGGTTCAAACTAATGAAAAACTTCAATTGTTCACGACGTCTTTGCTTGGACAGTTCGGCAGACTACTGTAGACTGGCACTACTAGAGCTGATTCAGTTCTACCTGGATTTTCTTGACAAGCTTCATGAGTTTTGAAGTTTAAAGAATCTCCCCTCCCCTGCCCTCCCCCTTCCTCCCTTCCCCTCACCCTTCCTCCCCTCCCCTCCCTCCTCCCTCCCTCCTCCCTCCTCCCCCTCTCCATTTACCTTACCTTACCATACTATACCTTTACATACACTCAGCCCTTTCCTTTGTCACACAGCTGTAGCTTTTATCAATTTTGAGCAAACGCCTGATTTATACCACTGTGCTACGATGTGATTCAAAATTGCACAACACTAATTGCCCTTCTTCAGCATTAACTGTACTACAAACCAGTTACTTTATTGTGTCAGAATTGAGGTTATCCCTCAAGAGGAATCATTCTCCAGTTTCAGTTTTTAATGAAGAATTTTGAAGTGATACTGTACTCAAAGTGTGACAAAATAGATACATCCTTTTTTTAGTTTTAAAATTTCTCTATTGAAAGCTACTGCACATCAGGGTTCACCGCTTCAGTATTAGAACCTCAGGTTAAACGATATATCATATATCATATATCTTTTATCTACTTAGGGTATTGGTTAACACTACTTTTTGTACTGACAGGATTCAAGGGCAGCATTCAATTACATTAACTGGGACAGAACTTGTGACTTTCTCCGCTAATTTTCCCGGGGGCATGTCTTAATTTGCACAGTCCTGACTATATTGAAATCATATTTCCAATCACCCAGCACCAACTCACAATGAGTAACTCGGCCAACAGAATTGGTGAATGAGTTTTGTTGAGTCATTGTGTAAATATAACCAAATATGGGGATGAATTAGTAGGATTTATCTTATTATAAAGAAATCAGTGCAAATACACTAAGTGATGTATGCGCATTCAGTTCTTTGAAATGGTTCTGTGGTATGGATGCGGATGCCTATGAAACTGAAGGCATTGGACTGTACAGTAAATAGTGTTACACTGTGTGTATGTATGTATGTATGTATGTACAGTATGTATGTAGTCTAGTTGTATGATTGTATGGGTACATTATTGTTAATTGTTGGTTAATCTGATACAAAGATGGAAGGAAAAGAAGGAGGGAAGTACTCTGCTTTAAGACTAAATTCCTGCAAGCAGGAACTTCGCGAGCTCCTGCTTGCAGGAGGATCTAAAATACATACATACATGTACATACTGTACATACAAATTCAAGACAATAATATATCAAACAAGAAAGGCACAGTCTCTCGCAATGATGTGGTAAATGTGTGAGATACTGTATGTGTATGCCTCCTTGGCTCCTAACCAAACTGCACACAACTATGTACTAGCAAAACTCTGAGCATAACTTGACCTCTCCATGGAGGGCTACCCTGTGTCAACCACATTCACTTCTCTTACAGTACTGCAGAATATCCCCTCCACATTATAAACATGTCAGGTCTATCATGTCAGTCTCTGATTATATTTAGGACTGTATCAAGTGGTACTTTAGCCACTTAAACTCTGAACATTTTTGCGTGTATGTATGTACATGTACTGTATGCTACACATATGCTTTATAGACATCATTTGACTGTTCAAACCAAATTACTGCACAGTACAAAGTACCTATAACCTACATGTTACTTCCCAATCTGACCATGTGTGCAATAGAAAGAACAATTGGGTGCCTAGTTATATAAATAGCAAGCTATCATCATATCAAAGATGTGTATGGTGTAGAGATTGAGAAGATAGTTGAAACAACTTTGGAAATGAAAGTAGACACACAATTCTATGTTACAAATTAACCAACAGTAGTGTTATCTTCCTACTGTATGCTTACTGAACAGTAGGTCCTACTCCTACCTCACAGTCATTGTTAATGGTTTACATTATACCACTGTTATCTGGTTCTGAAGTACCATACAGCTTTGTCTTATCAAGGTAAAAAAAATAGAATAAGTAATTCCATCATAGAGGGAAGTCCCTAAAAAGTCCCTAATATTGCATATATGTACTGTATTAAATAGTGTACATATGTTATTGACTGAGCCAGCAAATGATACCTCATAGCTACTTTCAGTAACGAAACTGTGTTACTCCTTACTGATGCTCTTGATGTGAATGTAGTGTCTCCTCTCCTCTCCTCTCCTCTCCTCTCCTCTCCTCTCCTCTCCTCTCCTCTCCT
>JAIPMN010042568.1:0-11069 GCA_020650975.1 Apostichopus californicus
GGTGGAATAGGGTTGGGTTGGGGTGGGTTGGAGGCAATGATTGTTCTCGTCCACGTCATACAGTCTATCACCGTCCGTCCGCCCATGACAGTAAGCCCTGCAAATCAATTCACTTACAAAACTATACATTCATCCTTTCAGTGTCTTTATTGTTACTATATGCCATGCAGTCCTATACCTTCGTACAGTGCCAATACATGATTGCGACAGCCTATTTGTAGGCCTTTATTGTTCATAGCACACTAAAAGTGCAGTAAGATAGTCACCATACCGTTATCACATGATAATCTGTATGGTTTCACTATACCAGCAAAGTGTTTATGCTCTCGAAGGCCGATCTACACATTTCTTTATCTCTTGCTTTGGATTGCCATTTCTGAATGTCAAGTACTATGTGCAGACACTACGTAAACTTCTCCAACAGCCTCATTGTCGTCAGAATACTTGTCACATGTTTTTAAGAGACATTATCAATACGCCCCCAAATAAATGTATCGATATGGGTTCTCCCTGAGTAGTTATACTGAGTATTACCCAGTGTTACGTAGCCAGGTTAGACTGATAAACAGTTTGAAGCCATAAACAGATATACAACTTAAATATGCTGGTTGTAACACCATCAATATATAACTGGTTGCTAGGAAAACGTATTGAAGCTGCCCTGGATATGCTGGGGAAGCAAAATCGATTTTCATAAGCAAGCAGCATACGTTTACATAAAACAAGAAGAAGGTTGAATTGGTTCAGGAATAAATTAACCGTCCACACCTACGTTAAACTATACTTCTACTGTGTGCTCAACTGCGCTCACAGCGGTACGGTGTGCTGCTGCTGTACTTAACGTAAGAAATAAATATGAAATGAAGAGTTCGGCGTGCCATACGCCATGATCTGTTAGGCATCCTAACGTATGACCCTCCCTCAACCTATACAATGGTGTGTTAGATCAATTTCAGATGACACACTATACCAGCCAGGCAGGCTAAGATATGTCCTCCTGCACCAACCCCTACCCCCTACTGTCCGTGCATTCTTAAATCATCTGATGTACCTCTTCCACGCCCTTCTCTTTCTCTTTTCTGCTCCTTCCAATTCTTAATTGCATTTAAAGTAATTGTGTTGACGCTAGCTTGCATGCACACACTCTCATTAACATAATTATGTCGAGCTGCGAAATAGCTGCCATGATGTTATTTCGTTAGCATGTGTTCATTGTAAACTGACTCCGATACAGGCGTCGTACACACCTACAATAATTCACAGTAAAGGCTTTAATTGGAATTGACATTGGACCTGCCATATGTAAACCATAGCAACCGCGCTATGGTCAATCGAGTTTGTGTCGGATCTGTTTGGAATGTATATATGTGTAAGCATTAATATTAGCTAAGTCTGCTGTTTATCAGCATGATGGCAAAATAAAGCTTCTTAAAGACTTTTTGTTCTACTATTACTATTATTAATATTTCTTATTATTAGTATTATTATGATTGTTATTATTATGATTGTTATTATTATGATTGTTATTTTGATTGTTATGATTATGATTGTTGTTATTGTTATTGTTATTATTATTATTATTATAATAATAATTATTATTATTATCATTATCATTATCATTATCATTATCATTATCATTATCATTATCATTATCATTATCATTATCATTATCATTATTATTATTATTATCATTATCATTATTATAATAATAATATTTGTTGTTTTTTCATCAGCCAAAATTAAGGACAATTCATAAAGCTTCTCGATCAAATGGAGTACAAATGTTTCCAAATGGACCAAGATAAAGTTTTTATTTATGAACTTGTTTTATTAGATAAACATACAGGAACGAACTAGCTGTATCCAAGAATACAAATTAAAGAACGTCAACGGATCGTCAATTAGCAAATTAAGTTTCTGATTAATTGTAGAGGGCGCATTGTACGCCGTCTGCTTCATTCTTCCCTCTCATCTCCCCCACAACTTATAGTCACGCAACAAAATTCATGCCCATTCTATGGCATACTGTAGTTTGTTGAATACCCTCATATGTTCATCAACTTCTCATCTAGCTTGATCATGTGATTTCTATGAACAAAGACATCATTCTATTACGTAGTGCCAGCGAACCTAAGACATTAATACTCACGCATATTAATAGAAAATAATAATGATAAAACAAAATTCAATCAAATGCAACATGTTGGTATCCAGATAATGAAATTCGCTAACGATCAACATATATAGTTTTTATCCGCCAGTATAACTAGCAAGCTTTAACGTTTCATGATGTAGGCCTATAGGTCTAAGGTTACAATAACATAATACACAATGCGATTGCATATGGAACCTTTGAATTACAATATGTGTCCAAATTTCACAAGGGTGATTACCTTGTTCGAACTCCCACTCTACATTCCATGATTCAGATAACATCAAAATAAATAAATAATCTATATATTATGATAACCGGTGTGACTTACCCTTTGTTTTTAAGAGCCTTGGATATCACAGCGCCTAAACACTTAAAATATGATGAACTTTGCACACAAAGTCGTGCACAGAAACGACGCTGCCAGCTGGTAACAACATGCGAATCATATCACTAGTAATTAAGAAATCCCTGTTGCTATGCGCTCACCCTAGCGACGAATGATTCAGGATGGTTATGAACAGTGTTATTCGTTTAGCTAACCGCTACAGTCACTGCGGTTAGTTACGTCTGCAGCTGATAGCTTATTAAACCACGGTAGCTGGCAACGCTAACCTATAGACATTGTTCAAATTCTATTTATTAACTGCTTTCATAGTCACATGTATAAATGTATTATGTATATATAAATGCATATCCAGGGTAGTATAGTTCACGAATGAAGCTAAGGGTAGTATAATAGTTCTCTGAACCCCAGCCAGTAAATTTACTTCTTGTGTACATTTTGCTATGCAGGTATAGGTTTAAACATATTACGCCGAACGGCTACAGCAAATTAATTTGAAAACGTATTCCTTGATTATGAACTATGATAAAAGAAATAGATTTGCAATTCATAAGTCTTACAAAGCGTAGAGCGCTGCTGTTTGTTTTCAGGATAAAGCTTCGAACGTTTACAAACTATTGGGATAACGGGATAGTTAATGCAGGAAGCTTAAAATCAGCTGTCTGCTTGTAATAGCTACAACTTTGTGTCTATAACAAAAGTATAGCATACTGCGTATTGTCCAGCAGTGGCAAAGTAACCAGTAAGTTACATTTGCTCAACTATTCTCACCATCCAAACAGAATCAACCCCCCCCCCCCCCAGGGCCATCCCCGCCCAAAGCTTACATTCAGCAACAAGCTAAGCAAACCATTCCATCAACAGAGCTGTGATCGTGCAAGCGAATTTCATGGTAAACTCCAATGTTTTTTTTAAATAGACTACAGTACTATAGGAAGAAAACACCCCGTAGGGATGAAATGGACACGCTGAAGCAAAGGACTCCTCGAAAATGATAATGCTGTCTTTGAAGACAAAATCGAGACGTACTTTATGCTACGTCACCAACTTTGCGTAATATTTATCAAGCCTATAAATTAACCAGCTAAGAGTAGTGTACCAGCTGTCTATAGTTGCACATATTGAGGCGAGTAGATACCCTCTCTCACATTACTAACTAACTACATATAACAAGGCCATCTGGGAGGCTATGTAATCCCTTGAAATTAGTAGAACACTATTCACTACGAAGTTTTGCAATAAAAGTCAGCAACATGAATGATAGGATATAGGCCTGTATGGACGTTAATGTTACTTATAGCAACAGGTTGAAAATAACGCAGTCAAGTTTGTATTAAGCAAATAACTATAGGTTTAAATCTATGCATATAGTAATTTGTAAAATATTTTGCTATTATATTGTTTCACCGACGGAATATCTAATAGGTTTGAATTGTGTGCACTTACCGTAAAACGCGAAACGCCAAATGTCGACAGACGATAAAAAGCAGTACCAGATAAGACGGATAACAGTGCGCATGTCCGTGTATGGTTATCTTGATAACTCAAAAATATGAAGCACATGAAGTGATAATGTGTGAACAGGAACAAGAGAATGAATTATTGTTTAATTCATGGAAATAAACTGTAAGGGGTGAGAAAACCAGATGCGCTTATAGGGTTAAATTCTGGGTAAGGAGGTTGGCTTGTTTTCGACAAACATTCATATATGGGTAGCCATATTGGCCGAATCTACGAATATACCAAATGGAAGACAGGACAGTCGATTCACATGCTACATTACATATATATCCATTGTATCATAATACAGTATATTTTTGCAAATGATATATACTAATATAAAATTAGGGGTAGTATGGTTTTATGTGATCAGGCCCGCAGCCATGACGGGGCAAAGAGGCCACTTCTTTCCCCTCTCGTGAAGACTATTGTGCGCCCTCAACATTCTGTGCCACCATCATGACTGTGTACAAATACTGCCTTCGGAACATGAGTATTGTACCCATCCTTAAATTGTCTGGTGCCCCTCCTTAAATTGTCTGTTGCCCTCCTGAAATTTGTGGTGCCCCACCTTCCATTGTTAGTGCCCCTCCTTCCATTGTTGGTGCTACTCCTTGCATTGTTGGTACCCCCATTTCAATTGTCGGTGTCCTTCCTTGCATTGCTGGTGCCCACCTTCAAGTGTTGGTGCCCCTCCTTGCATTGTTGGTGGTGCCCTTTCTTCCATTGTTGGTGCCCATCCTTGCATTTTGGTGCCCCACATTCAATTGTTGGTGTCCTCCCTTGTATTGCTGGTGCCCCAACTTCAAGTGTTGGTGCCCTTCCTTCCATTGTTGATGCCCTTCCTGACATTGTTGGTGCCCACTTTAACTTTTAGATGCCTCTTCAACCGAGAATATCTCAATGGCTAGCCTACTGTAATACTACACAATATAATTGTAAACCATCTCATATATAGTACCAACGCATGCGGCCATTTAGCCATCAACCCGATTGTTCTACATGCTTTGTTTTTGTAATGGTATAGGCCTATACAGTATATAATCAATTAACTGAGCGATTAGTTTACCTTGAAACGTTATAATGTTAGTGATACAGCGTGTATCTATTAAACAAAGCAGGTGCATGTCAGAATCGGAAGAGAATTATTAATCAAAAATAATATTAATCGGATACAACTGCAATTTTTGCAATAGTAGCTAACTTTCCGAGGATTTCAAGGGACAGTAAAATTTATTTCACAATCCAGGTAAACTTTGTTAGGTTTTGGGTTGGTTTGCCTTTATTCGGACATATTCTCTCATGATTCTGATCCGCCCCTGGTATTTAAGTGTGTGGGGGGGGGGGGGAGGACGTCATCATTTCAGTAACATTATTTATAAATTTGGGGAACTATATCAACAAAATATTTAACATTTGCAAAAATGAATAAAGAAAAAATATATGTATAACGCATACTTGGGAAGGGAGGGGGGGGGGCTTTAACCCAAGAAAAGATCCAGGGCACTCAGCCCCCCCCCCCCTCCCCCCCATAAACCCTCCGGTGGCAGACAGAATATGTCAAAATCCTTGTGTACAGTACATAAATATATAACATGTACCTGCGGTACAAAAATAGTGAAACAGTCAAAAATCCTTCAACATTGCAAAATATAGCACTGTTCTGCATTTAAGCAATCCTCCATTTTACTAATATTACTCAAAAGGGGCGGGGAGGGGGAGCACCTCTCCCCTGGACGACTAAACATCTGAGTCTCTCTTCTCGCCTCCCGAAATAACAATTAAAAATCGTTGTTGCACATATGGCATTAAAGCGACATAGCCTCAGAATATATCAATCACTGTACACTCATTGCGGTGGCAGGGCGGGGATAGACTGAAGAAATAAATGAATCAATTCGGCGACGACCAACTTAGTTACACACATATTCGGGTCATGTTTCCATGGTTTTGGCTTGAAAAAAATTGTAACCCGTATAAAATCTATCTCCGTAAGGTTAATACAAGGTGAACTCCCTAGTATTTTACGACAGTAAAGTGAGCATATACAAGCACCTCCACCCAACATATTTTATAGCATTTGTTATTGCACTTATATGACTTATATATACAGCTCCAAGTGAAAGCTCTTAATCCGTTGGTTTAAAGAAAACCCTTTTAATTATATAAAACCAGAAGTGACCTCGACAGGTCAAGACCAAGAAGAGAGAGAAATAGAAAATACAAGAGTGACAGTGCAATCACACACAATAACAGTCCCTTTAAACTAACGATACGGGTCGTAAATATTTACGGGTTCAATAGCAGAAAGTACCATATAGCCAAATTGAAATGAGAAACCAGCATTTTTGGTCTTGCACGCACTGAGGTATCCTTCCCGTCGAAGTAAATTCTGGATATGAAAAACCAAGACTTTTTGAGTTGTAATAGTAAAATGTAGAATATATAACGTGTACGATGTTATACGACTCGAAAATTCCCCGGTGATGTCAGAGACTATTATATAGGGTATCGAGGTGTTGTTCAGTACGAAAGCGTATTACTGCCACATTCATGTTTTTAAAAGATTTTCGCAATTTCGAAAATTTTATAGTCAGGATTGTTTTTTTTGTTCGTGTGGCAGCAATACGCTTCCGTAGTTATTGAGCTTTAAAATAAAAGAAACTGAACTAAAAAATAGCTTTTGATATATTCCTAAAGGCATATTTTGCATTTGAAGGGTTAAATATTAATATGAGTGTGGGTGCGACAGAGTCATAACAGTAGCTTGGAGTCATTAACTGTTCATTGGGGAGGGGGGGGGGTGGGGGATGGGGGTCTTGTACCACCGGCTGTGGTAAAAGTCTACTATTTCGCCCTTTGTTCGATGTTTTGTATCATGTTCATGTTTTGCGTATATCTTCCCAATTGCCCCGAAATTGTTATACCATGCGATGTCGCACATACCTTGGAATAGGTTTCAGAAAGTGTTTCTCTTGAATTTTACAATCCTTTACAATATTATTTTCCAGATATTGTGGAGGGTCGCCAATTGGTCAGTATCATATCTCACGGGAAAAGGCCAGGTCATGAGGGAGGCGGTAAACCATGATTTTCCTCCTTGGAACTGGGAGATCATACTTCATGGGTGATCATACTTTCATGGGAGGTCATACTTTAATGGGAGATCATACTTTCATTGGTGACCATACTTTGTTCTAGTTTTGGGGAATACTGACATGCTGTATAGCCGACCTACAAAACTGATTTGTATGTTTTTGATACAGGTAGTGATATAGCATTTATTTATTTCATGTTATGCAGTGAAAGAGGTCGGTCGATTTATTGGGGTTACGTAATGCTGGCCTGGGGAGGAGGAGAATTTCTTTTCTTCTTTATAATCAAGATTATTTAAATGCCAGGTGATGCAATGTACACATAATATGCACATAACATAGTTTTCAATATAAAAATTCATTACTTCTATAGACCAAAAACATTTTTTCCCTTTATTTTGTTAAAATCATGATCAAGCTTTTAAGAGATGAAATCTGACAAATTTTATAATTTATACAACAAACAAACTATAATCTAAGCTATACCATACCTGGTGAGTGGGAAGAGGGTTTGGGGGGAGGAAGGGGGTTTGCACTCTACTGTTCAAAATAATGCCAGATGGTAGTCAAGTGGTAGATGTAGGGTACCATATGATCACAAGAAACCTTGAAATGACCAATCTTCACCCAGGCCCAAGACCCTACATCATCGTTGGCCCCAGGGTGGTAGTTCCCTGTGTGCCCACACTCAAGTCAGTTTAGAATACTTACAGGTCACTAGCCTAGAAGTAATCACCAGGTGCCAAAAATAAAAACCAGGACAAGTTGAGTATCTTTCTTAGGTAACAGTATCTTTCAACAATTTTATCTGATGAATATTTCTAAACATGATATAATAAGTAAACATGGAATACTAAGAAATTTTCTTCAATATACGTCTCCTTCAGATTAACATTTATAATAATATATGATTTTTGTATATATTTTTAAGCTGTATCATTGAATAATAAGGAAAACCTTCAAGAAAAATTGGAAAAAAATGGGTACAACTGGCAAAAGCTTTTCCAAAGAAAACAAATATTTGAAAAGGTAAAACATGAAGACATAACGATGAAAATTAAAATATGGAATAGAATAATCTTTTGAGGATCTTATCTGGTTTTTTTAGAATGTTTTGTAAGCTTCACATAATACAAGCTCACTAAGGCACTTATTGGTCAATAATTTTACAAAAGCTTTAGACAAGATGATATCTTTTCTAAGTTAAGCCTCATACAATTAATTTCAGAAAAGAATTATGTCAAAAGGTGATTGTGTAAAATGGTTAGGTGCAATCGTGTTTGAGACAGCTTACCAGTGGGGTGGGGGAGGGCGGGAGTGGATTAATGGGATTGGAAGGGTAACATTGGCATGAGAGATTCAATCATTACTTATGGTTGAGTTGAGTAACCTTAACAAGAATCAGACTTAATGACTTAAACAATTTTCTATAAATCCTGATAATTTTAATTTACAATAGCATTTTTTTTTAACCATAACCCATGATATATGTTTTTCATGATAATATCCCTCAATAATAACTATGTTCATATGAACTGTACCGGGGAAAGGAGTGAAGAAAAACCATATTGAACACCAGTGACATATATTTGGCAACTGGCTGAAATAAATGCTGAAAAACTAACTTCAAGAGGACCCTAGGAAACCGTTCCGATAGATTTAAGTAGAAAATAAATCAACAAAAAAGAATGATGTAGACCCTCTAGATGGTAGAATGAGAAGGAAGGGTATTGACTGGAGGAATCAGGCCATAGAGGGCGCACAAAGTTAAACGGTTACCAGTTCATTCTAGACACGGTAGAAAGAGAGTGGTAAGGTTGTGGGGAGACAGGTAAGCGAGGAGCGAAGTAAATGCTGAAACTTAATATATCTACAGTTTGACATTAGCAACTAGCAAGTGAACTACTAGCAATAGTGAAATGGAAATAATTTAATGGTAACCATATCGATGGGCAGGAGAGAACAATCCACACCAAGTTAATCCTTTCAAAGTCCAATCAAAATTAATGATAAGTTTCTTTTCTTTATTGCAAAATTTGTACGAAACTATCTTGCATTTTCTTAAATTGGCAGTTAATTTCAATTGTTTAATTCAAAAACCATAAAAATATATGGCTACTCGGTGGAGTCATTTCAAAGTTTGAAACGTTCATATTTTGACAAGAAGAAAATTGAGTTGCAATTTTGTTTAACTTTTTCTTGCAAAATTTAATTTTACCACATTGTGTTGACTCTTTATTTGTTATTAAAAAAGCTGAAATCTACTGTCCAGATAAATGAGTATGTCACAGTTTGTAGGACTGTTCTAAATGTGAACTCAGTCATTTAAAATGCTCATCAAACTGAACCATTGATTTGAGGATTTATGAAATAATTACTTTACTGTTTGATTTCTACATTAATGTTTCTAGTTGTCTGTGAGGGTTGAAATATTTTCCATATGCTGTCAGAAGTGCTGACAAACGACAACAATAAGACTTTTAAAAGCCAATGTTTTTAAAAGGGTGACGGGTAGTTGATAAAGTATTGCTAGTACAATTGGATCCATCCAAACCTACAATGTAATTAAGCCTTCAGGAATGTTTTTTTCCAACAACTTTCTGAAAGACATTACGATCCTTGAAACGATGATGAGTTTTACATAAATTTGGGTACAGAATTCTTGCTACAAACTGTACAAAACTTTTCAATACTTCCTAACTACAAATCACACAGTTTTCATGTTGTTAGACCCAGTATACAATCAGGCTCTGTTCCTGCCTACCACCTGCCCCAGCCTCTGCCCCCCCTCCCCCTCCTCCTAACCCTTCCCTGCAGTCCATTGACTTAGCAATCAGTTATAGTATCGAATATATTTCCATCCTACTATCTGTCATGAAAGTATTTTGAGAATATACTATCTTACACTGAAAATAAAAACAACAATCTGACAAATTAGACAGTAAAACAAGATACCAATCATGGTCCTCCGTAGCTTCTGTAGTTTTACGATACCTTTTGCAGGGCATCCTTCAAGATGTTCAGGTCACCTGAGAAGGACAAAGAGACATTGCAAACACATCATGAGCAAAAATGATTTAGGTTTGTTTACTTGTTGGCATGGTAACTTTTGTTACCAGTGATGGTCAATTTCTTTTTTTTTTAGACAATGGCTGAAAAGGAGAAACCAACATTCATCGTTTTATTTATTTGATTTTATTAATTAGTTACGGTAAGACAAAGAGACTAGTTTCCTCATTCATGAGCTGCCAGGGTTTGTGCAATGCGTTATCAGCTATTTTCTACACCCAGGTAAAACTTGATTGGTTTCTTTCATTCAGTGGAACTAGCCTTAATTATTTATGTGTTTGTTTCAGGAAATCATTATAATAGAACAAGGTAAAGACAGGATTAAACAGATAGATAAAAAATAAGAAATAAAAAGAAAGGAAAATAAAACATATGTGATGTCTTACTGATGAAAGTGGTATAAAAAAAAAATCAAAAAATATCCCAGACTACCTGGTGAGAATGTGAGCAATGTAACAACATACTGAAACGGGAGGCAAGGAGGGAGGGGGGGAGAAGGGGGTGGGATAGGTTTATTTAACACAATCAGTGATGATTTGGGTTAATTTCTTACAACATGTCAGCACTGTAGCAAACTGGCATTAACACAAAGGTCATTCTTTAGCCTTGGGTCAAATAAGGTCATGGTTTCATGGAAGTACCAGCCATAGAGAGAAGACAAAAAGATAAAGATTGCTAATGTCTGGCAGGCTCTTATAATGGAGAGAAAGATGGAGAAAAGACGAAATGAGAGGCAACTTGATGACTCATATTTCAAGAATCAGATATTTCCTTTCTCAATATTCCAGAAGATTTGTGAATTACTCCTTGACACTATACTGGTTAGAAAGATG
This sequence comes from Apostichopus californicus, assembly GCA_020650975.1. NCBI lineage: Eukaryota > Metazoa > Echinodermata > Holothuroidea > Aspidochirotida > Stichopodidae > Apostichopus > Apostichopus californicus. The sequence goes on from JAIPMN010042568.1 coordinate 10,996, forward strand.
GTCAGTTTATGGATTGGGTGGGGGGGGGGGGGGTGGTGATGCGGGTATGTGTCCCCTACCCTGACCCTTTAACC
>JAIPMN010042576.1:0-14793 GCA_020650975.1 Apostichopus californicus
ATAACTGCAAGATTTTTCTCTTGAATAATTGCAACATTAGAGTTTTCCTGTCAAAATTTGACTTTCATACAAATCTACACCTTGGTAAAATGAGATTCACAATTCAGAGTCTTCTTAGTTTCTCAAGGTCATCAGCCATTACTTGGCTCCACATTTTAGCAAAAGCATATATAATTTTGCTAAATGTGGCAAAAACAATCTTTTCTAAGGGTTCAGCTAAGAGTTTTAAGGGCAAATTATGTCCAAAATGTATTCATTATGGACATTGACGAAAGCGTCTTTAGATCACACATGCAGCAAAGAGAAACTCTTTTGATGGCCAAGCTATAGAACTGCTTAGCCTAGTAAAATGATGTACTTGGTAAAAAATACCTTTTAATGCCATTTTTGCTCTTTCTGATAATTCATCTCAGAGCAATTTACATTGTAGTTTTTTTTTCTTCTTTTTTGGGGGGAATTTAAACTGCAGTGTGTAGTAATACATACTTTTAGGCAGTCAGTATAAAGCATGCTATAATTGCTAGAAGTTTTCGAAAAGTACTTTCCTGGAGGTCAAGACTCTTCAAATTGTTCTCAGACGTTGTTAAGGAACACACAAGATGACTGAATATCCCAACGAGGAAAATTTCTTTGAAAGTTGTAATAAAACAGTTTCAGAATTTTGACCAAAGGTGATCATATTTGAATATCTAGCATATTTGGGGCCAATACAGCATACCTTTAACCATGAAAAGGTACTGTACAGTATGTAATTGAAAGGTTGGAACTACTTTTCTTATTCAAATGTCTCAGTCGGAATCAACATTCCATAAGAATTTAGGTAAGCCATTTAATAATATAGTCCAAAATACCAACGATTCCATGTCCCACAATGCAATTTTATCAATTTCATTTTTAATTATTTTTCTTAGTTTGTGGTTAGTTTCATCATTCCTAGGGAGATTTTGGTACAATAAAATGAAAACAAGTTTTTAGTGCAAATCATTTATCTTTCATTTAGCTGTATGCATGCATGCAGTGAATAATTTTATCTGGTAAAAGCTGTTGCCTAATCATAATAATAATAAATGAGACTTATATTGCGCCAAATCAGTAGACAAAAGTCACTGCTCAAGGCGCTTTACAAAGAAAGCAGATCAATTCACAAAAGAACAAGTGAAAAAATGGGTCTTAAGTAGACTTTTGAATGTAGAAAGTTTAGAGCATGTTCGAATGTGATCTGGTAACTTGTTCCAGAGATAAGAGCCAGAGTATTCGAAGCTTCTGTAACCATAGGTCTTCAATACAAGTGCAAAGATGTATATGCAGTCTTTGTACACTTGAACCAGGGGTGTATTATAATTTAAGAGACATACTTCACAGCCAAAAACTGCTAGTCACAATATTTGAACAAATAAATTGGCATGGTAGAGGCAAATTTAGCCAAACGTAAAGTCCATGAAGTTCTTTTGACAATGACAATGACAAAAACTAATTTCCAGCAGTTGTGTACAGTACATGTATGAATGTTTAACAAAGTATAAACAAATATTTTGATATACAATACTATTTAGAGAGACAGGTACAAAGAAAAAAAAACATTCGTCATGTTAAATGATATACAATATTTAAGCTATACAAATGCATGGAAAAGGAGAAAAAAAGAAGCGCAATGCTTATAGAATGTTTTCCCCATTTGAATATAATAAATATATACAGATACTGGAGAGAAATTGGAAAAAAGGAAACAAACTCCAAAATAAAATTAAATAATATAAAAAAAGAAGAAGGCAAGTTGGAGGTACAAAGACATAGACAGACAAATAGGTCCACCTTCAGGCTCTATGTACTTTCCCATAGTTAGGCCTACATATCAAACAGCATAATATAACACATTAAAAGATCCTGCAATTACCCAATGCAATTATGTACACTGCCTTTTTGCACATTTGGGTATAACCTTGTGAATTACTCTGAGCATGTGTTTCTAAGTATCGTGTATAACTGGATAAACTCAAGACTACATTCTATAAACTAAATCAGTGTGATATATTTGCTGGGTCTTGTGATTCTTATTTCCCAGGAAGTTGCTTGAAAATTCAAGGCCAAGTTAATTTGATTTTGACAGACCCTTCATTATACCTTACTTGATTTGTTCTTGGTTTAACACTTCAATATGCACTTAACATACACAATACACTGTATATTGTCTGCATGAGTGGAATCTGTCAGTTGCCATCACATCATAAAGAAGTCAGCACAAACCGTGCGGCTTAGCCTAACACGCACGTAGTCCCTTATAAATTGCCATGCATATAACAAGAATATTAGATTGGCTACATACAAAGAATTCACAAACTGGTTTTAAATATAATTCTAATCTCCTATGTAACATATCTCTTCTTTTTAATAAAAAATAAGAACACATTATCTTTTATAATACAGTCTTTACACTTACATTCATTTAATATGTACTTACTGCTGATTTGATTCCTTGTCACTAAAATCTCCAGCCGAGAGAGGAGAATACTTGCATTGTACGGTGGGGCTGGTTTCCATGGTTACAATCAGAGATTAATAGATGTTTCCAAAATGTTACGAAACATCAAGCCTCATTCATCATCCCCGAGTTCAATCTCCTCAAGAATAGTTCCACATTTGCAATGTTTTCACGTTTCTGTTAAAATGTCACCTTCCTCATCCTCCTACTCCTGGAGATTAATCTAGCTGCTAACACATATGGCTTCCCAAGGTACCTCACTTTAGTTAATCACTACAGACACGAACAGTTTGATGCATATCACTTGCTATCCCTAGATGTTCGACCATTCCCGAAAAGCATCGTACATAGGCTACTTGATCGCACTGAATGAATTAATGCAGAGCTGCACTGCAGAGATGTAAGTTCCGAGTCCCTACAGTAAGTTTACTATACCTGACTGGAATTTATAATACAAACATGTGCTCAATCCTTGCAGAGAACCTCTGGGATTCCGATCTCCTTGGAACTATGGAATGCCAAAAGAACATTGGCCAATAAATTATTGAACTGAACTGAACCTAAACAACTGTGCACTTCCATCATCAAAGGCATACAATTCACCACATACATATCTGTACAATAGCACCATCAACTCAGTAAGTACTGTATACCAAGTAAATTCACAACATACAACATCTGTATAATAGCCTCATCAACTCAGTAAGTAAGAATTGTATAACTTACAAGTAAATTCACAACATACAACATCCGTACCATAGCATGATCAACTGATTTGATACCAAAGATAAATTACTTTAACCACACATCCACATGTATGGACTATAATATCAACTGCTTTAATTATAAAGGTATATTTGTGGCATACTGTACGTGTGCAGTCGTTACAATAATAGATATGATTCTAAACTAGGTCATGAAATTTACTTGTAAATGGGTGTGTATCCCTGAATAAACCTAAGGTGCTTTTATATGTCTTTGTTAAAAAAAAAAAACATTTGGAGTTTTGGATTTGACCAAATTGAAGTCAGTTATTAACTGATCAGTGTGTTGCCAATAATGCATGACCAGTGTGTCATTTGTTAAATATATTATCATTTGTTTAATCCAAGACATTAAATTTTGTGTCACACAAAGTTATGGTACTGATTTATTATGAAAACTTTTGAGAGAGTATGACTATTTTGTCTTATGCCTTATTCCTCTTGCGATTTTGATAATTTTCTTTCGTTTTTTGGGATAATAATTTGGTATGTATATGCCAAAATCGTAAAATATTTGATGTAAATGAACGCACATGTATACACACCTACATTCACTTATGCAAAAAAATTATCAAAAATACTTTTAATGGAATCAGGTGACCTTTTCTGTGACATAGAATATTATATTTTTAAACAGCCTTAATATAAGATTCGTTGTGCAAATAAACTCAGTTTTTCTTTTATCTTTCATACTGCCAGTAAATAATAAAGGGGTTTGTAATCATTTACAAGTGATTGTCACATATGTTATAATATATAGGTACACACTATACAATTATCATAAAAGATTGTAAGCAGGTACATACTGCAACAGTTGCTATCAAGCAATACGTTACTTTTGCATTGTATGTAAGCGCGTATGTATGTATAAATTGCGTGTATGCGTGTATGTATGTATGTATGTACTGTAAATTGTACCTTTGTGAGACCGACTGAAACTGGCAGAATTTCATACTGAGTCAACTATAATCAGCAGCACATTTCGAATCTTGAACAGCACATTTGATTTTTTGCCCATATTTGGTTTCTTTTCATTATTTTGATACAATGCTCCATCCAAGCACATGCATTGTAATGGTCAACCTTCCTCTTAATACTTATCAAACATTGTCTGACATCATCAGCTATACTAGTGCCTCACATTTTGGTTACACTGTAATTGGTTACATGTATATGTGCCAGATAATATGGCATATGAAGATTGATTATCACCAGCTTTCTGCATGCATTATATGGCAGTAAGTTGTCAAATTACATTCCATTGCTGTATTAAAGATACTCGCCGGGCAGATTGTGCGGTAGTGTGATCCACACCCTGGGAGAGGGATCTCATGGGTGGGGTACCCCCTCCCCACTGGACAAATTTTGCACATGAAGTATGCTTAGGTGCTGGTGCTATATTTCCTATTCTGTGCCATGTATTCTCCCAAATATTGGTTATGGTAAAATTTGTTAAATTATCATCAAAAAAGTGCCGGGCGGAAATGTTTAAAATACTGTTTGTGCTGGGCGGCTTTCAGAACTGCTGAGCCCAGCAGCCCGGTGCCGCCCACTGTGAGCACATCCCTGAATATGTATGCACTGTTTAACATATATCATCTCTGAATCGAATTACAGTAACATGATCGCATGAAATGCACATCAGCATTCAAACACACCGGATTGACTTGCATACAGATGCGCTGGCTGATTGATTAGTTCAAGGTTCCACCCTTTTAAAAACACAATTCAGTTTAAGGTGATTAAGACAATTAGCTTATTCTTGAAACTGAAAAGTATGTTCCAAAAGAATCTCTTCTTCAAAATTTACGAATGAAATTGCATACATACAACTAATGAATTACTCATGGTACCACTAATTATGACGTCACTGCAGTTTGTCAAGTTTTTACAGAACTAAACAGGACGAACATGACAGCGCCCTCTACTTGATTTTTGGGCGTAGCTTGAGGGTTCCATTGCCTACCGCCTGTTGTATATATAATAGCAAGAGGTTTAGTCAGGTAAATCCACCTCCAATTAAAGGTGGGGCTTAAATTTCAACCACAACCCAGCTTCTTAGAGCATTAATCCATGTTCTAATTATAAGATACCTTCACTGTCAATATGATGCACATTCATCATTAATATTGTCAGCTTAAATCTTACCGTGAGATCCACACTCAACAGCAGTAAATAATCACTATGTAATGACATTATACAGATGGGAATGTTCAATGTCACATTTGATGAAAATGAATTAACATGAGTATGCATTTACAAGGTTGAGTAAATCTATATGAAATATTAAATGGGGTAAATATATTTGGGGAAACTAGTAGATTAATTCCAAGGTCATGTCTTGGTCTTATATCCTTGATTATCACACTAAAGACACTTATTTAAGGGTCACCAGTATTAATGGCCCCAAATATGCTAGAAAAGTCAGACAATGATCACCGACGCTCAAATGTCAACGAGTGATTATACTGCTCCTCTAACGAATGTAAAGTAACACTGAGATATTAAATTGTCTATGTTAATATTATATCCTCACTGGCAGCTGGGACTTATTTGGAGAATCAGAGCCTCTACAAATAAAGAAAAGTATACTTTTTGAAAACTTCTTGCTAGTTTTAGGGATTGCTAAAATTCCGGGGGATTTATTTATGACCTTTAAGTCAGAACAAATAAATCATCAAAATGACAAAATTTCCAACAATCATCCACATTTCCTTTTCATTTCTCTATAGGTTTGTTTGCCATGAAATGGACAAGAGAGATTTTTACTTTGTTACAGAGGTGAATTGATTTGCATGCCACTTAGAAAAAGAACTTATGTTAGGGCTTCACGGTGACATTGCTATGCAATTCCCACTGTAATGTTTCACAAGAGCAGAAGCAAGCATGCAGTAGAAATATTATTTATATTATTATGTATAATGACAACTATACTGTTTTGTCTTCTTCCTGTATTTTGATATCACTCTACAGCTGTAAATTTCAACCTTGGATTGAATACAGTTATTGTTCTTTCACCGCAGGGTTTGTAAAATATGAACGTGGCCGTATATATTTCAATATTCAATATTCTGCTTCAAACATGCATGCCATAAATATGGATATATATCAATATTTATGCCACGAATGTTTAAAGCAGAATATTGAAATTGACTATTGCAGTAACACAAAACCCCCTTCTGTGGTTACACATCTGTAACAGTGCACTTGTTTGCTTTAAGTTCATTATTGGTACAAAATATATTGACTTTAACATGAAACTCAAATCTCCAAAAGTGGTATTAAATAGGAATTGACTCTTTCGATCACTAAATCTCAAAAATATATTTACCTAACATCCATATCCTACTAAATTCCAAACATCTTCACCTGACTGTTGCATCTGCTCAAAATTGTCTCACTATGAGGAGCTCAATTTCTTCACTAAGAAACTAAATCTAAGCTTTCACAATTTCTCAGTGTCGTGGGAAACATTTCATGAAAAATAATCTCGATTCGATTCACTCTTCTCAACTCGGAAGGCAGTGAATTCCAAGTAGTTTTTATTGTCTGGTTGCAGCTATAGGTTTCATTGAAATTATCAAGTCATGCAGATAGAATAAGCATACTGTGTTAGCATCATAAATGAAAACTTAGTGTTTACTTTACAAATGCAAAGTTCTTCTATAAACACACCATATTCTCATGAGAATCTCAGCAAACAATCTAATGAGAAAATGGATATCACTGCCCTTGACAAAAAACATTAATACCCACCTGAATTATAAAAGTCTCTATTTTGAGTCACAGCTATCACCTGAAATTCTAACTTTCCATTTAACACCTGGCAAAATGTCAGTTTGGATTCCTTTCAAGTTCATTGGCTATCTGTTATCATTACTTCATTTGAAAAGATTATTCTCGTACAAGTTGGTAACTTCACAACAGTAACATGTTATTTTTGTTAGCAATTATTCTCGTACTAGTTGGAAACTTCACAACAGTAACATGTTATGTTTGTTAGCAATTATTCTCGTACTAGTTGGAAACTTCACAACAGTAACATGTGATGTTTGCTAGCAATTACTCTTGTACAAGTTGGAAACTTCACAACATGTTATGTTTGTTAGCAATTATTCACGTACAAGTTGGGAACTTCACAACAGTAACATGTTATGTTTGTTAGCAATTATTCTCATACAAGTTGGGAACTTCACAACAGTAACATGTTATGTTTGTTAGCAATTACTCTCGTACGAGTTGGGAACTTCACAACAGTAACATGTTATTTTTGTTAGCAATTATTTTCGTACAAGTTGGTAACTTCACAACAGTAACATGTTATTTTTGTTAGCAATTATTCTCGTACAAGTTGAGAACTTCACAACAGTTACATGTTATGTTTGTAAGCAATTGACATAAACCTTTTCCTTAATAATCTGTCAACTAATATACTACCAAACTTAAAGCAAATTGTGCTTTAAGATAATAAAAATAATGATAAAAATAATGATATAAATAATTGATACGTAGATATTAGGCAACGCTGGAATGATAGAACCAATTCTATATACTTGCTTAAAGTAATTGTACTAGACAAAATTAGAACTTTCATACTCTCTGTCTCAGGATAATTTGAGAACAGCTGCAGTTAAATATTTGATTTCCATCTCGGTACCCATTTAATTAACAACAGACACGTACTGATGTTACAATTATGGCGATCCTTAAATTTGTTTCCAAAACCAAACAAATGCAGTCTACAGAAACAGAATATGTACGAGCACAACATGTGCCATGTCCCAGGTAAGAAGTAAATTATACAGCTCTAATGGCAGCGAAAATTCCAAGAAAATTAGACACTCAAGGGCAGCTGTATTCCACTGATTCTAACAGAAACATAAAACAACCTTGGCACATGAACGATAACAACGACCGCAGAGCAGTGAAAACTCTGCTGTCAACAAGCATTCAGACCTTCGGCACAAATTTGATGAGTTCGATGTTCGTCGAGTAAACATGATTAAATTTCCTGTAAGATCTGGGTCGGATATTATATACATGTGCTCACATTCATGGATCCATGTCCTCAAACAGTATTAACTTTTATGACCACTTTGCATAATTGGGAAAAAAAAATACACTCTTCCAAACATAAAAACCCACAGCTGCTGAGAAGCACTTCTGACAATCAAGAAGTATAACAACAACAAGACCGTGTACTGTATTCAATATTTAAAGTGGATCTCGAACAATTAATACGGAGTAGATTCTAAGTTGCATGCCCTCGGTCGTGTCCAAGACCATAGCAACCTGATTATAAAGTTCTAATATTTTAGAAACGAGATGTTTTACAACGTAGTATACAACTGGTTGAGATACACCCAACAGATGGAAACGATATTGATTTGGATTCGCTATGCAATTAAATTGGACTCTTCAAAAATCCTTCTTGTGCGTGTCGCTCCAATGCTACTGTTTGAGAGTTTAATAGTGTCAGGCTAGAATTATATAGGTTTTTGTGCTGGCGATGATAATATTCTTTTTGTTATAATCAAATTTTAATGGAAATACATTGGTATTTTTCGCAAGTTTCTTTCAAACTTAATTTGATTAAAGTTCATTTTTTAGATATAATATTTTGAATAATCCATGAAGATGTTGATGATATCAATTCGATATCTTTGTTCTTTTAGTATCAATGTACAATGACGTTTTAACGGAAGTCTTTTGAAGAGAAATTGAGGTTAATTAAAGTAGGTCCTTACAATGTTATGTCAATCATATTTCATATATAGTTTTATTTTATTTCTTCAAAGGTCTTTCAATATTGATATGATCACAATTACAACATGTTATGAACCAGTTCGGTCATTATTTGTCTGACATAGTTTTTTCTTCACCTTCACCTTTATCAATTTAACAGCTTCTAGAAATGGCGAGTAACCTATTTTCTTGGGTAAATTTACACACTGTACGGTAAATCATTTTAATTATACAGTTCTCGTTGGGCATATACTGTACAGTTTAAAAATAACATGTCCATAAATCTCTCCTGTCATTATCTTGAAAATTTACTTGATCCTTTGAAAATCATGTCTATACTTAGTAAAAAGATAAAAATAGCTAATGTCAATCTGTCCTTATTAGACAATGCATAAATCTCCTTCCTCATGTTACAGCTATGAAAGGATAAGAAAAAGCACGAACTGCCAGGGAAATTAAAACTGCCATTTTAAGACTCCCTTTAGAGTTTCACTAATTCTCTCTGTAAAATGTCGCTGGCACTCTCCTTGCATTTGTTCACTGAGTTATTGAATCGGGTTACACAAATTTCCGACGATTTGCTTTTGTTACGTTAGACAAACTGATTAAGTTTGCCAACTTAGATTACCAATAGCTTGACACTGCAGTCTACACTTGGTCAATGAAGTGAGAGCTTTCAGCGTGTTATAAATAATTCCATCATCATATAAAGGGAAGGATATTATTTAATTTTCTTCTAACTTGGTTGGCATTAAAGCTGGCACATATGACTCCGTGCTTGCTACACCGGCAATGCATGGAGCAATAAAAAAATTTAGCCTCTGAAGAAGGTCCTGCTAGGATCGAAACATCAGGCCCTCTCCACTAGTTAGTATGAGTACAAATATCTAAGCATGAATAGGAATATTTAATGTTGTTCTGATTTTGAAAAAGCATATTTTTACAAAATTTCCCAAGTATGAGAAAAAGTACATGCGGGTAACAATGCTAGAATGTGAGAGCAAGTACAGAATAAAGTGGAAAATGGTTGTGCATTTTCTGTTGACTGCGCCTGCCCTGGAACAATTACTCCCAATCCATGTGTGTGACTCCTTCACCTTGAAATTTTCAAAATCAGCTTCAAACATTTCTTTTTCTTCTTAGTGTTTATTTGCTTTGTATCTATTTTCCTTTGTTAAGCGCTTCAAAACTTTTGCATTAGGTTTTACATATTTTTTTTTATTATTGCCATCTTTAATGAGGGTAGTCCTGCTCAGTGCAGAAGCACTGCTTTCCAGAGCAGCCCTCAATACAAAAGACATATACAATATTATGCAGTAGAAAAATGTTAAGCATCCAGAAGCACAAAAAGGACCACAAAAAGATAGACAAACAAATATCAGTACATCTAAACAAAAAATAAATGTTTTCATATTGCGTTTAAAAATATTAACAATTGACAAGCATTTCAAATTTGGGGGAAGACTGTTCCACGACATGCCTACAGAAAACTTAAAGGACCTTCTACCATTCCCAGATCTAACAGGAGCAAGTAAAATATTATTAGAGCAGCTAGATCTAGTTCTCTCAGTAGAATTGTATTATAAGTAAGGTTATCTGGAGCCAGACCGTGGACACATCTATATACATAAATGTTATTTATTATTATTATTATTATTATTATTATTAAATAGGCTGAGCACTACAGGTGTGCCATATAGCACATTATTCTCACAGTTTATAGTCTTAATTGTTATTAGGATATATGCTATAGAAAGCTAATTTCATGAGCAAAAGGAGGACACACTTCATACAGGGCATGTATATTTCCTAGCGGGGGTTGTGGATAATTGGTTCGCCGTGGATAATTGGTTCGCCATGGATTACTACAAATAACTGTTACGCTATTTTTTTTATTACGCCAACTTCCAACAAATCGCTGCATATCAAAATCATGATGTACAACGACTATGAATGTTACTAATAAATTATACATTAGATTTTTCTACTGATATTTAACAACACTCCCACACTACCCACTCCCCATCCATCATGTATCCCTCTGCAATCCTTCAATATGCCCTCTACAAGTTTTCACTAACATAATGTAACCTCATTCATTCCCTACATCACGATAGAAAGCTTTTTTGTCTTCGAGCATGTACGTGATATTTTTTAAATAATTTCTTCATGGCAACATTTGAAGATTTAACCTTACCAAATAACCTTACCAACTACTGTACGCATAAAGCATTGAAGGACGAACTACCAGAGGAATTCTTAATTGCTCCGGGATAACCACAAAAAATTAAAAAACAATATACGTGGATTATGAACAGATTTTTGTCATTAGGGACGTTTTTCTCCATTCTGAATATGTTGTTGTTGTTCGTTTTACAAAAGCAGGATATTTCAAGGATTTTGAACACATCATGCACTGCCCAGTGCGTTTGACATCTGACGTCAATTTGTCTCAATTCAGCAGGACTACTGTACTTCGTAAATTTAAACCTTGACCACAATCTTAACTTAATTTTTATATTGTTTTGCAGTTTTACAAGTAAATTGTTCAGGAATATATGGTAGTCAAAATAATCCCATAAGGTACTACTACACAGGGAAATCAGGGTTATTTTTAATAGATAAACATTGTTAAAAACAAATTCTCAAACCACCATCCACAATACTGGAGATGATAGAAGAATTAATTGCTATGAACTTAAATGCTATGTAGTTGTAAATAAATTGTGAGCATTACTTACTAAGAAAAAATTCACCACATAAGAGTGGGACAGTTTGGCTGCGTTTTTTATCAACATAAAGCTGAGATGAGAAAACTGTAAGCTTTGTTTATAGTCAATAAGTTTCTGCAAGTCAATTCAGATCCTTTGATAAATGTTTTTCCACTCTTGTGTATCTGATATTGTTTTTGTCATCCACAGCTAGTGTATTGTGGACAGCAATGAAGAATGGTAGAGATAATGGGAGGAGAGGGTGCGGAGAAGGGGAGGACAGGGTGCAGAGAAGGGGAGGACAGGGTGCGGAGAAGGAGAGGAGAGAGTGCGAGAAGGAGAGGGGAGGATGAGAGAGGGGGGGAGGAGGTTAGCAGTAAAAAGCTGGCTAGAAGTTACAGCACATCAAGTTTTATAAACAGATAAAATAAATACTATTTTTTTCCAAAATACACATCCATAAGACGATAAGTATGTCCCCGCTACATCTAGCATTTATATAACAATATTTGCTCAATTTCAAACTGGTTTCCCAGACTTTCTGATCTTCCAGCTTATTCACCTACATTTACAGTGACTTGAAATGAGTAGGAATCATACAAAATGATATCTATAAAGAAGCAAAATTGGTTTCGGGATGGCCAGCAGAATTTTGCTTTAAAAGCTGAATTTAGACAGAGTCAGGCATACTATGTCAAAACGAAACCTTGCAGCAGACGGACAGATATAAATGCAAATTCCCTGCAGCAAGGTTGAATAATCACACAAACTGCTGAAGCTCGTTTCCCCCCTCCCTCTCCCCCTTCCCCCCTCCCCTGTCCTGCTGCAGCACCTTATTATTTCACCTCGTTTTACTTTTAACTTTCTAGCATATTTGGGAACAGTCTTGATGACTATTTTAGCTTGGAAACCAATTACAAGCAGCAAATATTCCGGCTATAGGCTCATATACTAAATGAAAACTGCACTCACAACAATAATAAAAAATGTGTTAAATTGTCAGGAACGGTGCCCACAAGGTTTTTAATAAAGTATGTTTTATGCAAGTGTCTTTTCTCCCCCAAATGGCATTAGTGTCTCACACTTTCCCTCAGGTATACGACATTTATTTATCTTTAGTAATTCTCCTTTCGTTGCCTCATGGGCAGATTAAATTACTCCCAAATGAGAATTGGATGAAACGTTATTAAATATAAATTGATAAAAACAGAAGACTACATCCCGAGTATTTGTATGAATAACGATATTAGGTATCGTCATTTTTTTATTATAACTAGAAACAAAATCTTCATCATATGAACTAATTGAAGCAAATAGAACTTAGAACATGAAATTCATCCTTCATTCCAATCTTTCTTAATAATGTATTGCTGAGGGGAGTGAGGGGAAGGAGAGTGGGAGTTGGTTATCATATTGTTGGGCAAAAATGATACCAAGGATATAGTGTCATATACCAATTGAAAAAAAGTCAAAACATACCTGGGAAGGATAAAAACATATTCACATCTACACTACGTAAAATACTGTGATGATGTGGTTTTGACAATTATAGACGGCAAAAAAATGTGTTGGTGAACTCTGTTAATTAAAGCAATCAGCTGCAACCACTAGAAGATCTCTTTTAATCAGTTTGAAAACAATTTATTTATGTCGTTGAATTAAGCAGTTGATCAGCACTCTTTGAGTGGAAGTGTGATATCAGGTGGTAACAAGTTTTATCAGAGACAATTAATTCCATCAAGAAGCCAGAGAAACCAAAATTAATTGCATGGAATGATAATTTAGTTGCTCACATTTTGAGTGGCAGCTTTTGAGGTTCTAATCAATTTGTTTGTTTTCCATAAACTACTGCAAAAGATAATTGGTCCAGGACTGTACACAAACTGTTATAAACATTTGCATTTTGTACTGACATAGCATTTTGCCATGTTCAGTTCAGTTAATATATTTTGCACATAGACATACAAATACAGTGCAGTAATGGTATATATACAGGATACTAGAAAAAACATGTGGTCCCATATATATTATTCCCTGTAATTGCAAGCATGCAATTAGCCCGAGATATTTTTGAGTTTTGTTTAAAATTTAATAAAATGTGAATGAATAGTAGAAACATGTGGAAAAACTGTTAATTATGAGCTAAATGTATCGAATCAATAAGCATTCCATTCGCAATTAGGTTAAGGTACTGTAGTTAGATTGGTTTGTACATGCTGTCTCTAGCAAAGCCACTGAGGCTAGCTAGTACTAGCTAGTACTAGCTAGTACTAGCTAGTACTAGCTAGCTAGCAAACCACTGAGACTAGTAGTGTTAGCTCAGTGGTTAACGCCGGTGCCTTTCAATCATAAGGTCCCCGGTTCGAGTCACTCCCAGATTAATGTATGTCGTCCAGTTACAGAGTTGTTGACAATTAACAATTCATAATCATGGACGTTAAATATGAATGTAAGAGACTGACTTCGGTCAGCTTGCGGCTTTGATAAGCCAATGAGGCTTCTTCGCGAGTTCCTGCTTGCAGAAGGATCTAAAATACATACAACACATAGAACAGATATCTAACAAGTTTGACTTTCAGAAATCACACAGTAGTATGACTTCCAGTTCACTGAGTTCCACATACATTCAGAACAAGAAATGGTCTTAAAATGCCACCAAACAAGCCTTAGTTCCTACACTTCTTTGTATTAATGTATTGAATGTACACAGTGGAAATCATACATGCATGTGATGTATTCTGAACAGCACTAATGTACAGTACCCCTACTGTTTGCTACCTTGAAATTGACTGGCAAATCTGGATTTAGGGAATATATGATCCATTAACGGTAAGACTTTTAAAAGCACATTTCGGTAACATAAATCCCTAACATAAATCCCAAGAAGCATAAATGTCTGAAATATCAGGACTTTTGTCTACAAGCTAGCCTTCTAGTTAAGTGTCTGAGCATAGTATATGAGTACATAAAGTTTGTGAGTGTGCATAAATTTCCTGAGAACACATTCTGATTGTTTCAAATGGAGTGTTTATAGAGATGGGGCACTCAATAGGCATTGTGTTTGAAAACTTAACAACACAATAATAATTCCATC
>JAIPMN010042579.1:0-15612 GCA_020650975.1 Apostichopus californicus
AACACACGTTTAGTGTTACTGTATACACAACACATGTTTAGTGCGACTGTATATGCAACACATGTTTAGTGATACTGTATATACAGCACATGTTTAGTGTTACTGTATACACAACACATGTTCAGTGCGACTGTATATGCAACACATGTTTAGTGTTACTGTATATACAACACATGTTTAGTGTTACTGTATACACAACACATGTTTAGTGATACTGCATATACAACACATGTTTAGTGTTACTGTATACACAACACATGTTTAGTGATACTGTATATACAGCACATGTTTAGTGTTACTGTATATACAACACACGTTTAGTGTTACTGTATACACAACACATGTTTAGTGCGACTGTATATGCAACACATGTTTAGTGATACTGTATATACAGCACATGTTTAGTGTTACTGTATATACAACACATGTTTAGTGGTACTGTATATACAACACATGTTTAGTGTTACTGTATATACAACATATGTTTAGTGTTACTGCATATACAACACATGTTTAGTGTTACTGTATACACAACACATGTTTAGTGATACTGTATGTACACAACACATGTTTAGTGGTACTGCATATACAACACATGTTTAGTGGTACTATCTATACAACACACATTTAGGGGTACTGCATATACAACACGTGTTTAGTGTTACTGTATAAACAACACACGTTTAGTGGTACTGTATACACAACACATGTTTAGTGATACTGTATAAACAACACATGTTTAGTGTTACTGTATACACAACACATGTTTAGTTATACTGCATATACAACACATGTTTAGTGTTACTGTATACACAACACATGTTTAGTGTTACTGTATACACAACACATGTTTAGTGTTACTGTATATACAACACATGTTTAGTGGTACTGTATACACAACACATGTTTAGTGATACTGCATACAACAAATGTTTAGTGGTACTGTATACACAACACATGTTTAGTGATACTGCATATACAACACATGTTTAGTCTAACTGTATACACAATAAACGTTTAGTTTCATAATTCTAGTTAGAAGAGCAGCATCGCATCCCAAGACCCTCATCTACATTCACAGATTATACAAAGGAATTTCTATCATTTCAGACTTGCATATCACTGAATTTCATCCCAGGAATTAAATAGTTTGTCGACTAACGAATCATGATAGATCTGCTGGCGAGTCTATCAAAGCAACCCTGTATGAAACCATCAACACATGTATATGGTAGATCACACCAATACTCAAGTACCCCAAGAAAATGGACAGAAAGGTGGCCCGTCTTCAAAGTTTAATCCTCCGAATAAGTCCCATAGAGTTTAACGAGCATACCTTCAAGACTGCAAGAACTTGTCTTCCATTTAAATGGTTCCAGAGAAACACGCCCACTGAGTGGCTTTCCACTCATCCTGGAAGCCTATGACATGTATACACAAATGTCATCCAATAAATACCCCCTCCCTCCCTCCCTCCCTCCCTACCCCACCCCATCCCCCACCCCTCGATGACTAACTGTTCACACTCTGCACAGGTTCCACACCGTGTTGCTGCAGCTGTGCTCTCAGGAGTGCATTCTCATTTTTTAGTTCCTCGACCTGCTGCCGATGGATCTCCAACTCAACCGATAATCGCTCCGTTTCTTTCAAGCTCTCCGCCATCTTGGTGTTAGCCATCTTCAGATCGTCGATGTACTCGCAGGTCTTCATGAGAATCCCACCTTTGCTCTGCAAAAAGTCCAAAGAATACTCACCCTGTAATGTCAAAGGTCATTTGATATCAATTAGCTCACCCAGTAGACACACAGCACAGTCTGATCGTGCCAAAATAAAAGCTTTAAGATTCTTATGAAAATTGGCTCTCTGACAATTTAAGAGTTACAAAAAAGAAGAAAATGTTTGTCTTAACCTACATAAGTGATTTTTACATATTTTTCTCTTAAAGGGTGTGAAGACTTGCGCAAAAAGAAACGTCTAATGCCGGTAATCTGACCTAGTTTCGTATGAGGTGTAACAGAAGTGTTAGACACCACCATCGATCCCAGAAAATACACACACAGCTTGCTACCATCGGTAATTAGACAGTGACACTAGTGTACAGTCAGTACATGCAGCTGCTATCAATATCCACAGCACAGTGTACAAACAATACAGCTATGGACATCACAGGTCCAGCTAAAGATAACAAGGTATCACGTTTCATTACTGTACTGTCTGCATTTTGTAGCGACACGAACAAAACGTCACTTGCAAGCAACGGAAAGTTAACTTTTTCAGATGGCCGCACACGGTTTGGGGCGAGTCTTCGATGCCTTTAATATGTTTATGATTTATCAGATGTTTAGTCCACATGCAGTGCTAACAACACTCAAGCTTGCCTAGTTATCTGAACAGCTGCTCTCAGCCTCTCATTGACAATTTCGATTCCTGCTTGACTCTAAAAAAAGGCCTATCACTACCGGTAAGAAAAATTATAATTATAGGACAATTCAGGCCACTAGGATGTGTGTGTGTTAAAGACATCAAAGCCAGTTAAATTGTGTTTCATTTAGTTCTTCACTGGTGAATAACCATGCTCATTCAGAAAGAGCCTAAAAACAAAGAAACCTGCTTAGCATCTTGTGTTTCCAGACATCTGAGTACTTTATGACTTACACGCAGTTCATATTGCTGGAAATAACGTCATCACTACTTCATCATATGGGAAACATTTTAGGTTGTCCAACTTTTACTTTACCTTTCAACGAGGGAAAATATGCTCTCAAATTATGAAGAAAAAAAACATTTGAAAACCTAAACTTGGACAAAAGATACTATTGTTAATGACAAAGTCTGACAAATTACCTGGCCTTGTTTTGATTGGTCCATAGAACAATCAGGAACCAGCTTGGACAACTTTACAATCCAATTATTTATTTTGTCTCTCCGCCTCCTCTCAACTTCATTGTGTGTCGCCCTCCTTCTATCATCCCGGGCTGTTCGTACCGTGTCGAGTTTCCTGAAGTAAAAAAAAATCAAATAAGAATATAAATCAGATGGCAATAATTGTTGTGGACCAATATGTCTCTTTAAGACATACAGTAGGTGCTCACAAAATGTGGACCAATATGTCTCTTTCGGACAGAGGTGCTCACAAAATGTGGACCTATGTCTCTATAGGACAGAGGTGCTCACGAAATGTGGACCTATATATGTCTCTTTAAGACAGAGGTGCTCACAAAATGGAACTTACTAGCCACAGAGAGTTTTGTATCCAATCCAAATGCTGCAACATCGAAGGATGTAATTACCCATGAAATCGGGATATTACAGTTTATCGTCCTATAAAGTGACAGATTTTCAAAGTAGTGGTCACTACCCTTATTATAGTACCGCCCCCAAGAAAAAAGTTTGGATGGGCACAAATTTGGATGAAAAAAATAATTCCTGATATTTTGTGGAAAAATGTGGAAATAACTTCAAGAAATAACACGCCAAAAGTTGCAAACTACACAACACCATTTGGCATCTAAACACCCTTAATCATATACAAAATTTAACAACATGAGAAAGACACATCCACCTTGTAGACCCCATCCCCCTGCCACAACGTCCACCACTGGGGGGGGGATCACTAGGATGAAGGAGATAAAAAAAGGGGGTCGTCAAGCAAAAAGGTTTGAATGAGAAGGACTTAAGAAATCACAGCATGAGCAGTGTCCATCAGTAATGTTGCAACATCCTGTTGGAGGTACGCACTACGCCTCTACACACAAACTCCTCAAAGTATACATGTATCACTACCACAAAGTTCTGCACGCTGCATTATTATAAAGGTTTTGAAAACCTTTCCAGAGGGCCTCAATCTGTCCACCTGTGTTCTAAACCAATGCTGATTTATGATGTAAGTTAACAAATCATACAAAAAGAGCAACTAATTGACATAGATACTAGTACTCTCATACACACACTAGTAATTACACTGTAAAGAATAATAGTGTGAATAAATGAATAAATTAACATCTATAGGGGCCAATATTTACGGTACCCTGATAGAAGAAGGTCAGTGTAAAGCTTTCACAATTTTCATGATCAATGAATAGTTTAAGACTAACTTTGGGTTTACTTTTTTCTAAAAAGAAAAGCAAACAGTGGTTGAAGAATTTGGGGTAGTGTTAAGGGGACAGGCCCCCCGCCCCCCACTCTCCCCAAAATACCACTGTGAACAATGCTATAGCTCTACAGGTAATATTGAATAGTTATTGGTACAATTGGTCTTTGTGATCTTTGGCCTTGAGCAAAATCTTGGGGTGACAACATAAGAAAAGTAAATGGGGAAGGAGAAGGGATCTAGGTAGGCCTTAATTACCACAATCAGGAACACCGCTACAAACTTACGGGGAAAACTGATGGGTTCTTGGTGCAATTGTCCTCTGCGAAACACCTTGGAGGACATCTTGAGGTGACATCATGACATAAAATTGTCCTGGAAAAAGAAAATACACAAATTGATAACCTTGTCCCCTCATACAAGCTAGCTTCAATGCAATCTGGGCACTGATTCTGGTGGGTCAGGGTGAGGGTCAGGGTGGGGTTCTGGTTGGTCCTGGCTCAGTCCTCAGAAAGCTCCTTGGTGATGGGCCATTAAGTTTACAGACCTTTGATTTAGTGTACCTTTAACCTTCAAGCTGTGTCCTGTACACTCCTATCTGAGCTATCCAGGCCCTTTTTTCTTTATGAAACCAGGGCACACATCCCAGTTGCATTTAATGTAACAGGACGAGCATTTCAATAGAAATTGTTGTCCTTAAATATCTCGAGTTGGTGCTTTGGTACCGATAAGGCGATAACAAGTAAAATTTGTATTCTTACCGCCAGCATTTGTGGCTGACTGGAGTGTTTGGTTCTCTGCTCCTGTTGAAGCGCCATTAGTCTCTGACATTGCAGACGCTGGAAAGTATGTGAAACGAGTTTCTCCGCTTTGCCCGTCACCCGAGGAATTCTCCTCCGAGTTGAACGGGGCCTGAATTACCTACAGTATGGTACAAGAAAGGATAACCATATTTAACGGGGACTGAATTACCTACAGTATGGTACAAGAAAGGAAAACCATATTTAACAGGGCCTGAATTACCTACAGTATGTACAAGAAAGGATAACCATATATAACAGGGCCTGAATTACCTACAGTATGTACAAGAAAGGAAAACCATATATAACAGGGCCTGAATTACCTACAGTATGTACAAGAAAGGAAAACCATATTTAACGGGGCCTGAATTACCTACAGTATGTACAAGAAAGGATAACCATATATAACAGGGCCTGAATTACCTACAGTATGTACAAGAAAGGATAACCATATTTAACGGGGCCTGAATTACCTACAGTATGTACAAGAAAGGATAACCATATTTAACGGGGCCTGAATTACCTACAGTATGTACAAGAAAGGAAAACCATATATAACAGGGCCTGAATTACCTACAGTATGTACAAGAAAGGAAAACCATATATAACAGGGCCTGAATTACCTACAGTATGTACAAGAAAGGAAAACCATATATAACAGGGCCTGAATTACCTACAGTATGGTACAAGAAAGGATAACCATATTTAACGGGGCCTGAATTACCTACAGTATGTACAAGAAAGGAAAACCATATATAACAGGGCCTGAATTACCTACAGTATGTACAAGAAAGGATAACCATATATAACAGGGCCTGAATTACCTACAGTATGGTACAAGAAAGGATAACCATATTTAACGGGGCCTGAATTACCTACAGTATGTACAAGAAAGGAAAACCATATATAACAGGGCCTGAATTACCTACAGTATGTACAAGAAAGGAAAACCATATATAACAGGGCCTGAATTACCTACAGTATGGTACAAGAAAGGATAACCATATATAACAGGGCCTGAATTACCTACAGTATGTACAAGAAAGGATAACCATATATAACAGGGCCTGAATTACCTACAGTATGTACAAGAAAGGATTACCATATTTAACAGGGCCTGAATTACCTACAGTATGTACAAGAAAGGAAAACCATATATAACAGGGCCTGAATTACCTACAGTATGTACAAGAAAGGATAACCATATTTAACAGGGCCTGAATTACCTACAGTATGTACAAGAAAGGATAACCATATTTAACGGGGACTGAATTACCTACAGTATGTACAAGAAAGAAAACCATATATAACAGGGCCTGAATTACCTACAGTATGGTACAAGAAAGGAAAACCATATATAACAGGGCCTGAATTACCTACAGTATGGTACAAGAAAGGAAAACCATATATAACAGGGCCTGAATTGCCTACAGTATGTACAAGAAAGGAAAACCATATATAACAGGGCCTGAATTACCTACAGTATGTACAAGAAAGGAAAACCATATATAACAGGGCCTGAATTACCTACAGTATGGTACAAGAAAGGAAAACCATATATAACAGGGCCTGAATTACCTACAGTATGTACAAGAAAGGATAACCATATATAACAGGGCCTGAATTACCTACAGTATGGTACAAGAAAGGAAAACCATATATAACAGGGCCTGAATTACCTACAGTATGTACAAGAAAGGAAAACCATATATAACAGGGCCTGAATTACCTACAGTATGTACAAGAAAGGATAACCATATATAACAGGGCCTGAATTACCTACAGTATGTACAAGAAAGGAAAACCATATATAACAGGGCCTGAATTACCTACAGTATGTACAAGAAAGGATAACCATAGGTTAACAAGGAAACAAATTAGGAAATTTAATGCAAAATTGAAGTTAACTTGACTGTACAGTAGTTCTTAGGTTCCATTTGCAGACTCCTAGACCATAAAAAGATGTTAACGAATCCCTACAAATAAGGAGTATCGCCAAACGGTCTCAGCCCCATGATGGTCTCAGCCCCATGATGGTCTCAGCCCCATGTTGGTCTCAGCCCCATGTTGGTCTCAGCCCTATGTTTATTGGGGCTAAGGTCAGGAATTAGTTGCTTTTCTTTGCACAGGATTTGGCACCTACAGATTTGTACTGATTTTCTGCAGAGTGTATTCAAATCAGCAGAATGTTGGCTTTCACAGACCAATTTTTTTTCACAGACCCTCTACGGAGGTCTTTGACCTCAAGGACCCCCCAAATGTTTTCATACTCCCTAGGGCTCTGCTCCCAATACACATGCTCTAGTTTAGACTGTTCATAAACCAAAGCATCTGTGACACAATTTATATTTGGGAAATCTTCGGCTCTACTGATGACACCTTAACACTGCTCCACCCCCACCCTCCCCCCCACCCCCTCCCTGCCTCAATGTAACTAGATCCTCCAAGTCAGCAAAAAAATTACTTTAAAGTTCATAAGAAAATTACATAATATTTGCCTGTCAATCACACGGCAAAATGTAACTTAGATATCTTGCTTGGCTATCCTGATAGAGGAAGGATCAATTTCTCGATATTCCGGGTTACAAGACACAACCACGGATGAACTACAACCATCCATAACCATACATCCTAGAGGAAATTACCTCTTAGTGTCTGGGTGCCTTGTGACACTTATCACATGACGTATCACCTGACAACCCTCACTGTCTAGAGAGGAAGCTCGGGAAATAAATTACTAATTGAATCTTAGTTACAGTATACATAAATAACAACAGCTTATATACATGTGGTAGGCCAGTCTTCTCCACAGACAAATAACATTATGAACCAGGAAACACACTGATTAGAGTGCAGGGTATTGTCATGTGTATTGACAGTACGAAGCTGACAATATTTATATTGAAACAAAAGTTCTCTATAGATAAAGTTCTATTTTCTTTTTTTTCCTAAGTTTGTAGAAATTTTGGAAACTGAGTTTACCTGAGCCAGGGCTGGTTGGCCTCCGGTCTGCACCGTAGTCCTCTGACTGGTTGGAGTCTCCGCGTTGGTTTGTGGGAGAGACACGACGCGGTAAGTCACAGAGCCTACCGAGACGTTACTTGCATCTGATGGGAATTGATACTGCCAAAGGAAAAACATGAAAATAACAGTAAATATTACTGTATATATTCACTGTACATTGAGTCTTACACATGTATGCTGGTAGTCTCTCAAATATACTGTACAGTAAGGTGCAGTCAACCATAGTTGGAGTCATGCAAGCTTCGGCAATAATTAATATCAACTCAAGGCACTGTACATACTGTACATATGTATAGAGACTTATGTAACTTGTATTAATTAAGATCCATTTAAGACTTCACTTCTACAGATGACATTGCCTTTACCAAGCTTTTTGTTAGTATATATACATACATGTATGTCAGACACACAAATGTTGATACTGCACTACATGGTTAACTAGTAAGTACTGTGGTCAGTCAGTTATCATATCAATACTGTACAATGGCATACTTAAGACAATAACATGTCATCCATGGGTACCGATGGGAGGGAGGAAGCGGGGTGAGGTGGAGGGGGGGACAAAATGCCCAATGGCTAAGCAGCCACTGTAAATTTACATTCATGGTATGCTGTTGCTATGGAAACACACCTCAAAGTTCTGTAGAGCAGTATATAGTGTCAACTACAGAATGTAAAGTAGCTCTTAGTATAGGTGCATTGTTTGATCATATCACTGTCTACACTGTTATCTTTTGTTTTTCATATTCATAATTTGTCATGATTCACTGAAGCTTTTAAAGGTCGAAGGTCATTCATGTTTATCATTGCAATACATTACCACATGTCATGTACAAATTTCAGCACATCTGAACTTTTTTGATATTGTCTTTCATCCTTCAAATACAATTAAGTTCTCTAGTACATCGACAGAACTTTATTAATTTATTCTAGATCTACAGATGTGGAATTCAGTATCAATTTAAAGAGCGCAAAAGAGACTAACGATCGACTTAGGAGACTGAAAAACTGTTAAACCTTACCAAGCTATCTGCATTAGCCAATTGTCCGTCTTCATCTGCTGTAACCACGGTAACAGGTTCTGAAATTATAGGGCATGTCCTTTAACAATTTCAATCAATCTCCATGGAAACAAATTACTGTACCACTATGTGAAAACTTCATCCCCAATTTTCAATGGCAGTATTTCAATCAGGTAACAGAATGCTAAGAAAGGTAGCCATTAGTTTTATCCAACCAGATCTTAATCGCAAGAATATTACCATACGTACCAATTATGTTACATTACCCATATATATCTATAACTTTAAGATTGGGACTACTTCCAATGCCACTGTATATGGTGATGTTTATTAAGCAAGAGATTAAAAGTGATGAATGTTAAAGCTGCCTCTAAAGACAATTATCAGCATAATATCCTAATTTACATTTTGAAAAGAGCAGAGGATGCTTTTGGATCATAATTCAAATCCAATGGCTTTTAGTAGTTGTTCCCAATTCTCTGTGAAAATAAAGAAATGTGGAACAGGCATTTATTTCCAAACTCAGGGCTTGATATAAAAACTCAGGATTCAAACTGTCTGACTGACTGACAGGCTGCGGTACTAGGTCTGCTCCTGTACAATCCCCAAAAATGCTTACTCGGATGTCAAACTTGCTTTAAAGGTATTGAAGACTCGCCCCAAACCGCGTGCCACGCACTGAAAAAGTTAACTTTCCGTTGCTTGCAAGTGAAGTTTTTCTCTTGTCCCTACAAACTGCAGACAGTAATGAAACGTGATACCTTGTTATCTTTAGCTGGACCTGAGATGTCCATCGCCGTATCATTAGTACACTGTGCTGTGGGTATTGACCGCAGCTGTTTGTACTGAGGTACACTAGTGTCTAATTAATGACGGTAGCAAGCTGTGTGTGCATTTTCTGGGATCGATGGTGGTGTGTAACACTTCTGTTACACCTCATTCGAAACTAGGTCAGATTACCGGCATTAGACGTTTCTTTATGCACGAGTCTTCACACCCTTTAAAGGTAAAGCATACAGTACAACATACCTTCTTGGTCGTCTTTCATATCCTGCTCTCGATCTGTGTCACCTTTGACCCCTTCGTCGCTGAAATATTAAACAAAGCGTTTATATGCAATTAATAAGATTCAATATAGAACAAAAAGTGCAACTACAGCGAACGTGAAACGATTAGTCCACCGGGTGAATCACTTTTTACTTCTGAGAGATGTATTCGTGGTGGAATTAAGGAAGTTATGGCAGTTTTTGTGCTTTGCATCAATCTACATTTATCAGAAAAATCAAATATATTGTGTGTCACATTGCATTTGTTTGTTTTTCACAGGACTAATCATGCTATTGTTTGAGTACTGTCAATACAGTATGGTTGAGGCCTCTAAGTGTGATTTAAAAGAAAGAACCATCCCTGAACTTTCCTAAAGTAACATTTCTGAAGTAAAATGTAAACATCTACAACTCAGATATCATGACTGTGACAGGGACAGTCTCAAGATCCCAGGCTTAAAACTGTTCCTGGAATTGTCCCCGGATTTCATCTACATAAGTCCCCATACATTGAATATCCCTGAATTGGTAGAAAGGCCCTGAATAAATTCAAATTAGTTAACCTGACATTTGGCCTCACATTCATAGAGACATCTTGAACCTAAAATGATTAATCACACTAACTGTAAAAATGTGGAGTTCCTTCATGGCTCACAGTCACAGATAAAAAGCATTCCGGATAATTCCACATGTAGCCCATAAATCACATGAATAGGATCATGTTGCACTTAATGATGAATAATACAGTATATAGTTTCATGCATTAGATTTTTACCTTGGCCAAAATACCTGTTTTGACCCGAAACATGTACAGCACTGCACCACCAAAACACTGAGAAACCCTCAAAATATCTTCCTATATAGATACATACAGTGTAGGTATAACCCCTTATATGTCAACTTGGGGCTGAGGGAGAGGGGTGTCAACATCAACAACATGTCCCCAGATTTCCCAGAACACTGCTCAGAGACCCTAAAAATATCTTCCTATAGATACATACATCGTACGTAATAATTATTAATCGTAGGTAATAAATAAGTAATCGTACTAGATACATAAATCCTAGGTAATAATTATGTCAACTTGGGGCTGAGGTTCAAGAGAGGTGCCAACATAAATATCATGTCCCCAGATTTCACAGTGAAAAGTACAGTTTGTTCTACAACTTACAATAATTAGAACTCAGTAATTAAGGGTTAAACTTCAAAACATAGCCTATGTGTAATTCTGTTTAGAACCATGCTGTTTACTGTCTAACTGTAAGCAGGTATAGTAGGTTTACTTTACAATGGGTAACCATGTCAAAAGCACCATCAATAATATTTCAGAACACCTACAGTAGCAGACATTGATTCACCACTGTAACATGTACATGTTTACACTGCTTTGCTAATTGTTATTTTAAGAAACATGCATATACATGTATACTAATTTACAGTGCCAACATCAATCAGTTTGTTATAAAACCAAAAAGCCAACAGTGCTTCGTTCTCAACATTAGCCTCAACTATTATTATTGGAGTGTTAGCTCAGTGGTTAAAGCCGGTGCCTTCCAATCATAAGGTCCCCGGTTCGAGTCACTCCAAGATTAATGTATGTCATCCAGTTACAGAGTTGTTGACAATTGACAATTCATAATCATGGACGTTAAATATGAATGTAAGAGACTGACTTCGGTCAGCTTGCGGCTTTACAAGCCAATGAGGCTTCTTCGCGAGTTCCTGCTTGCAGGAGGATCTAAAATACATACATACATACATACTATACATGTATACATTATCTTAAATCAAATTGCCCAATCTACTTAAAATTTTGCATAGAATACAAGCAGCTTCCATCTCTTTATTGAAGACTTGAACGAAGTTGACTGTGGAGCTCAGTTAATAGTAACCTACACACAGGCATATTTGTAAAAAGAGTAACCATATCACATAGATCTATATACTTATTGATGGGTTAATTAGACCGGTGTACAGGTTATTTAACATGGGATCCTGGCCAAGTTGGATGTTCTCAATTTCATTTCAATAGCTTCTGATATACCCTGACATGACCCAAACAGAATTTGAAGTTACCAAGCTATTTAGGCCTTAGTTATCAAGACAAATTATTTCAAGCTGTCTGTGGTGATCAATTTGTCATTAAATACTTTAAATAAATTGGCCTATGCCTAAGGGCAGTTTTGTGAAACTGCTTCTAAAATACTAGTTAAGTTATAATTTTAGAAGTTAGCCTAGGCCAGGCTACTGTCAGAAATTTGGTCTAAATTATTTCTTTACTAGACCTAAAAGCAAAATGAAAACTAGGCCTAAGCTACATAGTACATTTATGATGAAAAACCAGATATTTAATTAAGTTTCTGCCGAAACTCAGAAATATTTCTGAACAGCATTGAATCTCGACATCTCTTACTTACATAGCCAAGTTAGGCCTAGCCTATGCATCGTACTCGTAGTTCAACCATTGACACTTCTCATTGTAATGTATTGTATTACTACTATAAAATAAGAATACAGTAATAGGACTACTAGTTCTAGTAATATAGCCTGCCTAGGGCCTACACAAAATGGAACAGAAGATGAAATAGAAATAGGCTAGCCTAAGCCTACGTATTTCAAATCTACAAACTTCAAAAGTGGTGTAAGTTTTCTTAAAAGTTACTAAAATACAGTCTAAAGGCACATTTTTGGCTCGAACTTCAACTCTTCCAGCTCCAGTGTTACTAGCCAGTGTTACTGTCTTTAGCCTATACTACAGCTGTATGGCTGCCTCATTTCTCAAAACAGGTTAGCTATACGTTAGGCCTAACAATAACAGAACACCAATGCAACAGTGTGTACTATTACTAAAAGATTCTCATACCGACGCAGTAAGTGTCATTTGGTCAACCGACAGTGTCCGTTACAATGTACAGCAACTCCCGCTAAATGCGCAGGTCTACAAATTCTTCGTGGTAAGTCAACATTTTGAAACAAAGCCACTCCCGGAAATATTGAGAGGTTATTTCCTTACTCACGTACCATCTACAACGAAATACAACCGTAAAAGTGGACTTACGCGTGTTCCAAAGCTTGGTCTAACACATCCATGTGCTTCGATGAGTTAGAAAGTTTGAAAACGAATCAAAATTTAGGATGAAGTCACGGGGCCAAACAAGCTGGTCATGTGAGGAAACTTTAGGACATGTGACAAAAGAGACTAACGCATTGGAGACTGACCAAATATCAACCAAACTATTTTGCTAAAAGAGTCTAACATTTTCGAGGAAAAAGTGTGGGCAACGTTTCGCGTTTACGATTTCCATGTTCAATGGCCGGACAACCGTTTGCGGTATACTCATTCTGTGATAAAACTTGAAGGCACCAGAATTCAGAGGAGGGCAGGGAGTGTAATTTAGAACAATTAGGCTTACGTGCCGCTGATTGAAAATATATCAGGCCCTTCCACCCCTATCATATTTTCGTTGCTTCATCTTGACCCTTCATCGGTACACACAGTTGAACAGAGAAGCACTGAAAAGAACACATATGATAACAACATAGAGCAATGCCTGATTAACTTCTAATTATATCTTAAAACCTTACCATTTATATTGAAAAAGTGTACGTGTTGTGTCCCAGCGGTCAGTTCGACAGGGCCATGACCTACAGAGTTCAAATTTGGTCTGATTTTGTTTCTTCTTCGCCTATGTCGCTAAGTATCGACCATTATTCGAGAGGTTCTCATTGTATGATTTTTTAATTTCCGAGCAGAGATTCCTTTATTTCGTTTTATAACTTGTAACAATTAATGATGAACGGGGACACTGAGTACGTACGTGAACATACTATTGTAACTGCTTGGGATCAACAAAGCTAGCAATTTATCGGCTGAACTGGTTACAGTCATTCGCAAGAAAAGGCTACGCCATCGCACAGGATTTCATTAAGTAGATGGTTCAAAGTACTACTTTGCATATACATTTTATTTTAATTTAGTTATGATACTTTTGCTTTCAATAGTCTTGAGAAACTTCTAGATGTAAAGAAAAATCCGCCATTTCAAAAAACGTTCACTAAGGTTGGTTTAATATCTGTGTACTTTTTAATTCATGAAATGACGACTTTCTTTTTATTCACCAGGTAAACGTTCTCAAGAGTAAACATTGGAGGAAACTCGACGGATCTGCCTATGCAAATTTGTAATGAAATCATTGCGCGGGAGAATATACAGGGTAAAATTTCTTCCAGATAATATACAATTTACACCTAAACTGCAGGGAATAAACATTTAGAACGAGGAATAAAATATTGAAAATCAGAAACCATTTCGCCAAAGAAAAGGACAAGAAATGGTCCGTCACCTGATAAATCAGGCGATCAATAGGTCACACGGTTGTTAAATACGTCTGGGCGGAGCAATCTGGTTGATTGGCAGAATTGTATGTAGCAGGGAGTTGTTTTATAAAAACTCCCTGTATCATGTGTATATAGTAAGAAACGTATTAACAAATATAACTGTGTTTACACGATCAGGGAGCGGGTTGTTGTAATGGGAAGGAGGTGGGGGGGGGGGTGCTGTCGAAGTGGGTTCTGGGCTAAATCAATCACTGTTCTTGTGTAGATTGAGGAAAGAGATCAGGGGCAGCGAAAGCAGAGTACAAAAACGTATTCATTTGTTTTTGGTAGGTCTCAGAAGAATAAGACCATAGGCGGCGGCGCCAGGGGACACAAACACTATAGGGGAAGTCACCCAGGGCCCCTGCAAACCACCTGTGCCCCTGCAACTTGAGAGTTTTCACAGATTACCCAAGCAGTTTTGTTTATGGGAAATACCCTTTCTCCATATTTGTAAGTCCGCCTTGGTGTTCGACTACACGCAATTAAAATGTCACACCCTTCGCTATTAATTGTTGTTGAAAATCCTTCACATATACTCGTGTGTGTATAGTGGACGGGACATGCAAGACGCCAGGCTGTTTCATGGTAATATTTTGAACATACTAGCCATGTCTGTATGTGTGTAAAGATGTGTGTGTAAATGTTACAGACAATAAAGGCAGTTCTTTGGCCTGTTATATAATGATCAGTCTTCTTCTTTGCTTTGATCTCGTCAGCAAGACGACAGGCCCCCTTCCATATCTCAGTTTTGTACTCTAGTGTAGTTTCCTCCACCAAGAAAGTCCTAAGGGACACATATAGATATGAAGTTATTTACACTGTGACAAAGACATGCTAAAAATATATATATAAACAAAAATAGAAATAAATAAATAAATAATAATAATAATAAACAAATACAATAATAATAATAATAATCATAATCATAATAATCATAATAATTATAATAAGAATAATAACAATAATAATTATAACAATAATAATAATAATAACAACAACAACGACGACGACGACGACAACAACAGCAACAGCAACAGCAACAGCAACAACGACAACAGCAACAATAACAATAATAATAATAATAACAATAATGGTGATGTGCTAGCCTTCGCACTGTTATGATGAGTAGTACATAAATTGTTTAAGCCTTTAGTAGAACACCTTTCGTTGTAGACAAGGGCGTAGGAACCGGGGGCTGGGGGGGGGGGCGCCATCCCCCAGTGAAAAATATGTGGGGGCGGAAGTATCAT
>JAIPMN010042580.1:1690-14333 GCA_020650975.1 Apostichopus californicus
TTCGATCACTTTTAATATACCTTACCCATTCCCCTCCGTCGACCCCCCCTCCGTCGACCCCCCCCCCCCAACCCTACTTCTCATGCAGATTTTATACGCTTTCGAACGCCACTCATAAAAAGTGGCATGACCTATTTTACTACGCAACTGACTCCCTGACGTTCTGCATACCATAGAACATGGATTCTACATTTTTCATACACATGTTCCATAAACGTAAGCAAAAAGAGTCAAGATCAACCCTGACTGACCATTGCATAACAATTTAGAAAAAAGACGGTAACAGTTACCGATTAGTATTCCGCAAGTGTTACTCGATACCGATGGTTCCGTGATTTAGGGAAGAAATGTAACTACAGACTGGTATGCTTGCGTGGCTAGGGCATCGAAGTTCGACGTAAAATGGTGATCCGGACAATTTTAAGGTGAAATGATGTTAACTATTTAAGATTGCCTAACTGCCGTTGAGTTAATACATGTACCTATTTTGCTACAATGCGTTGCACAGTGTAGTGGCATGTTACTGTATATAGTACATTTTTTAATAGGGTAAAGAAACAAAATTAAGTTACACTTTAAGTCACAGAATAGGAAATGAATACCCTTCAATTATTTATTTTAAACATAAACTAGAACATTTGGCAGTCTGATTACACATGTTGGTTTTGAACCATCTTAACTTTACAACACAACATTGCAAAGGATAAAATAATTATGGCGCAAGGAGCCCATGGATGTTGCTTGAAGTCGACCTTGCAATAAATAAACATTGGGTATCATTCTGAATTCTGACCAAGCAAAGTTTTATCAACATTATATTTTCTCTTGACTCTTTGCTTCATTAATTAGGCTTACTCAGTACAGTTCTTTTACTTGGAAACCTTGGTGTTACTGTTTTGCTTGGATTGAATTATAATTTAATCAACTCGCCCCAGCCCTGCTGTACAGGGAATAATTTATCCAGTATTGCCTCGCGAAATGCCATACAAAATGGTCTTGTTGCTTTACAAATGTAAATATGTGTAGCAGGTTTCTACACAGTATCAAAAGTATTCATTTAGAGAAAAATTCATAGCCTTCGAACATGCTACACAAAATTTCAACATGAAATTATGCCCTGAAGTAGACTCAGATTTTACTAGTTCTACAATAATGTAAGTTGTGTATGTTTTAAAGTAGATTCTAATATTATCATATTTTATTCTGATATTTATTTTCTTTCCATGTGCAGATATTTGGCCAACCACCCACAACTTGTGGATTCTGTAAGTGTTGTTCCAGCTGGACTTCATTCAGTTTTAAGTTTCATTTAGAGAGTTTAGACACTTTCTCATTTAAAAGCCATAGTCCTTCTTTACATTCAAGTACAGTAATACACATAAAATCAAACTGAATGATCAAATGACAAACAATAATGTCTTTCAGAGGTTGTTATTGTGAAATAATACTTCAACGCATGGACAATCCTCATGTAGATCATCTGACCATGTTATTTCCCATGTGATGAAATTTCTTGTGCCATTGGAGTAGGTATATCCTTAGGTGTTGGAGCCAATGTTCTTTTTGCCTCCAGGTTTCATGCCCTTCCCTGGGACTGGAAATAAATCATTTGAAAATCTATCCCTCAAACCTAATTTGTAAAGATAAATAAACATAAATTTGCCCTGGGTCACCATATTTTATCTGGAGTACGAGGGGGGTGGGTGGGTGGGGAGGGGGGGTATGCCACCGAATCACATAAAAATGGTGCCAAATTTGAAGGAATGTTAAGTTAAATAGCACAATCTAGCTTACACAAGTAAATTCAATAAGTCCAACTCAAACATAAAGTTTGAAACAATTCCACAGTTGAAGGACTTGTGTACTGCTGACAATTTGCTTTCTGTGATCAAATCAGATGAGCAAACATTGTGAAGGAAGTGTTTCCACTGTGTTTTTTGTAACTCTGTCCAAACTATATACAACAGGTATTCCGGAGTATGCAGTTACAATGTGAGGTGTGCATACTTAAATGGCCAATTTTGTAAATTCAACAAGAGGCAGAAATCTGGTCATTCCATAATGAAAATGTCAAGCAATTCACTCACTAAAAATGGAAAATTTAAGCAGAATTCCTTTGCTGTAAATTTCCAGAGTATTCAGTAGCTATGTGACATTGCATACTGCACTTTACCTGAGTGGACCCAGCAGTACAAGACTTATAAAAGAGACATTCACTAAAGGGTCAGATAAGACTTTGGATACTAAGAATTTTTTTTTTTTTTTCATTTTGCTCGTAAGCAAAACATGCTTGTGTGTATGATGATTGCAAAATTTCAGATGTAGGATACTTAAGAATTTTGAGAAGTTATGTGAATATGTCTAATAATGTTGCTTCTTGTTATTTAGCTCGCAGAATCACGTTTCATGCGAAGATTGGCACAGATCACTGCTTATGGAATCTTGAAAGCACAGGAAAAAGGTTTGGATAATTGCTGATATAATTTGTAATTTATCATAGAAACTGAATTTAAATGTTAAGAGCAGGGAGGGTATGTTACCTACAATATGTCCTACAGGTTTTGGAAGTATTTCTTACAATGTTGACCTAAATTTTATACCCAGATATTCCTAGTCACAGGTAATGCATTGTGTCCATGATTGATGAACAGGCATTGCTTCATGTTTGTTAATGCTGATAGGTTAATTGCAAAGAACTAAAATGCCAAATATTATTATCATCAGTGGGGTATTGGCAAATTGGAATATTTTTAATCAACATTTATACTTCCACCTTGGCTTTACTGAGATAAGTTTCATTTCAAATAATGAATGAGATTTAAATTGTTGCAGTCTGTCTTATTTGCTTTTTTCCCCCCCACTTGATTAATGCAAACATAAAATAGTGTCTGGATGGCAAACTTTGGATTATACAATCAGTTGTGTTTAAGAATTGATCACTGATTAACCTTCCCATGATGAAATATCAAGCAGTGTCTTCCTTAAAGTAATAAATTCTATTCTGTAATTGAGTAATAATAGATAGGTCATAAAATTTGCTGGCCATATGCAAATAGCAAACATCCATCATCTCAACAAATGTTGAAGCTTTACATACTTAACAGAGCTATTGGATAAGGCAACAGGATATGACATCTAAAGGTTGTGTGGTAAACTGACCTAAGGTGATCAGATGTCCTGGATTCCTGGGGATTGTCCCCGGATTATGTGCACCCGGATTTTACGTACTGCCTGGGATTATCTTCAAGTTGCAAAAAGCCCTGAATAATTTCAATTTTATTGCTTTAGCGTATGTTCGTAGAGACGGCTTGGACCTAATTATGCTGTGATTGCTTACAACCGTAAACATAAAAGTTCTTCATGGCTCACAGATGAAGGCAACCCAGATCATGGAAAGCATCATGATACACTGAAGTAATGAAGAAAGAGACTTTCAGTCACCTTAACGTTTTTTGGCAATGGATTTTTATCTCGAACAAAATACTTGTTTCTAGATGAGGTGTGTAAACTTCAGCATAACATTGAGACACACAATCACCAAAACAATTCGGAGATCCTCAAAATGTCATACCTCCCTTTAAACATTCAGTGTAGGTACTGACCAAGGTATGTCAACATGAAGGAGGGTTGGGGGGGGGGGGCTGGGTCAACAACAAGATCATGTCCCTAGATTTCCTGTAAAACCAATATGGTCACCTTAAACTAACAGCCTTCCAGGCCAAATTATTGTTTATGACAACTTCAAGCAATTAATACTTTAATAGCCATATGTAGAACTAATGCAAGGTAAGATTTGATGATGATTATCTTTTAAAATTAGTATTCTAATGTAAAACACAAGAGTGAATGGTATTTTCATTAACAAGTAAGCATAGTTAAGTACATAGTTTAGAGTTGTGTCGTGTTCCTGTATTTATATTTCTTGTATTTATATTTTTCTTTCACTTATTGTACAGGACACGAAGCAATAGAGAAAGCCTCTGAATCGGAAACGATCCGAAGAATTGCCGAGCAGAAAGACACATCACAAAACAGGATAGCTTCCTTTAGAAAAACTTTTGCTGTGGAACTTCAAAAAGAAATTAAAGAGTTTCAAGAACAACTTAAGAAAGGAGAACTTGAAGACAAACATAAACCAAAATAGAGGATACATTTGTGTCAGGGAGATTGGGTATTTTTTTACACTGATTGTGGCAGGCAATATGCCACATTAAGGGAAGATGTCTTCAGATATAAACACACTGATATAGAGATTTCATAAGACATAATAAATTATCACCATTGAAGAGAGATGCTCAGAGAAATGTGTTGCCTTAAAGGACAAGGAAATCCAAACATCAAAATGCAATTTGCATCAGAGAAGCTGGTCATGACCAACTGCCCACAACCGCCAAGAAAAATCTTTGGGGGGGGAGGGGGTTTGGGTGGGTTTCATGCTTTAAAAGTCATATAAGGGGCATCCATTTTGTCTGATCTCATACAGTCATAGCATTAATTGTGAATTCAGGTGTGTCAAAAGTTATTGTTAATGACATGACAATATGTTTGTGGCCCTTCATGCTGTGACAAACCCAGTTTAAAATCGTGCACCACCCCATCAGAATAAATAAAGCTCAGTAGCTAACCTAAAATGGTGACAGGTGTTCAGTGTAACACCAACTGTAGGTTAGGTAGCACTTTTCATAGCAAGATATACATCGTTAGTCGCTGACATCAGGACTCAAACGTAGTAACACCAACAATTGAGCCAACTGTTGAACAGTTGCAAAATGCTAAGCTCCCTAGTATCACTGAGTCTCCCAATGCTTTGCATAAAACAATGTTTAAATCTCCCTATTTTTGTGACAAACGGGTTGGCAGGTCTGAGATAGTCCAAGAAAGCAACAAAATTGGGTGCAAGTAATGTTCTGGTAGCTTTTCAAGATATTAAGTATGTTAATTACCTGGAGTATGGAATGCTCCTTTAAAGGCATTGAAGACTCGCCCCAAACCGTGTGTGCGGCCATCTGAAAAAGTTAACTTTCCGTTGCTTGCAAATGACGTTTTCTTCTTGTCACTACAAAATGCAGACAGTAATGAAACGTGACACCTTGTTATCTTTCATCTAGACCAGAGATGTCCATCGATGCTATGTACACCGTGTTGTGGGTATCCTGTAGCTGAATGTATTGACTGTACACTAGTGTCTAATTACCGATGGTAGCAAGCTGTGTATTTTCTGGGATCGATGGTGGTGTCTAACACTTCTGTTACACCTCATTCGAAACTAGGTCAGGTTACCGGCATGAGACGTTTCTTTGTGCGCAAGTCTTCACACCCTTTAAGGCTTAATTAATAACAACACCTCTGTGCAGGATGTAAATGGCAACTGTTTTATAAATTCCGGTAACTCAATACATGTCCTTTTTCATGTCACGTAAATAACAGAGCATCATTTAGATGACATTCAACAAGTTTTTCTTAATAAATTTGCAATGAATTGTAAACCCGCATTTGAGGCAATATTTTCTGATTGAGTTTTGTGTTGCATTTGAGGAACTAACGTAATGGCCTGTGTTAACTACACGTAGTGCAGGTAATTTCTCAAAAATTCAAAATGTTTAGAACCTGGACTGATAGCAATATATTTGAATGGTCTACATATCATAATTAATTTTGTGTCCTAAGTCATCTAACATTGAGCACCCAGTGATTTTCTAGCACACTTTGGCAATATTGATCCTGAGCTGTTGGTTTAAATGATAGTACAGATTGCATTGAAGAAATTCATTACATAGTAACATGACATTTTCACATCAGTCAATAACAAATAACAGCTCACTTCAGCCAACCCTAATTTGTATGCAAGAAATGTGCTCTTTGAAAATGAGTTAGTTCTATCTCAGCAACCTCTTTGACATTTCTTTTGGGTTTACCGAAAAGGTATTTGCATGTTGGGTTGTAACGTTGCATAATTCTGACCAATGAATGCTGTATTCACAGATTATTGACTATCCCTCTAAAGGATTTTATTTCACTTCTAATTAGAATGCTATTCATGTTCAAGTTTCCCAAACATTTGATAAGATGAACTTTTGTCTTGTCTGCAAATTCTCAAGGTTTATGGCAAATTTGGTTTTGGTACAGATTGTGATTTCATGCAATTTGTCTCTCCCTTTAACAGTTGAGAATGGTACCAACTGCTGACCAGTCGTAACCCCTGCTTTAAAACAAACTTTGAGGTTCTGTATTAGCCTGCTGGCATAACCTTTTATGAGGGAGGGAGGGGGGGGAGGGGGGGTAACTTCCTATTTTCATTTCTTTCTTTTTTGCCTTGAATCTTGGAAATTCCACACAGAGCAAAGATATATAGTCTTGAGAAACATAAAAAAGGGAGAAAAACAACAATATTATTTTTATTGCCTTTTATTTTGTTTTCCTTAACTAAACCACATCACTGTTTTAAGCCACACTGCCAGCATTGCTTGCTATTCTGGGCCACAGATCGGCACACTCCTTTGCGACTGGTCCTGTGATGGCAGATCCTGTAATGACAAATATGATACAAAACTTTAATATTATAGTAGAACCCCACAAAAGAACAAGGACTCATACATTTCAAATAAAGAGCAAAATAGGGAATGCTGTAAACTGCTTTAGCATTGGAATTTGTTACAAATAACCACATTTTTACTGACTTTGTAATATATGATGGTCCTGGAGCCCAACAAAATTTTTTTCAAATGATCAAAACCATGTATGATATGTAGAAATGTTCAGTCAGAACTTCCATTTCTACATCGCACTTGCTCTGCAACAAAACACTGTTGAACGGACAATCATATAAAGTGTTCTGTCTTACCTAAGGGTCAACCAATGAATATTTTGCAGAATCAACCCCAGTTATTAGCCATGTTCTTACTTTCAAATTCTTGCAATGAAAACAGCAAGGGTAAGGTTTCATAAATTTTTCCAAAGGACAACTAGATCTTGCGTTTTAATCTGGATGTCCGCAAAAAACATGTTGCAAAATAACAACGACCTATATGTACACAGAAGGAGAGATGTGTACGTTTGACGAAGAGAACACCAGCTTTGTGCCAATA
Organism: Apostichopus californicus; assembly: GCA_020650975.1. Classification (NCBI taxonomy): domain Eukaryota; kingdom Metazoa; phylum Echinodermata; class Holothuroidea; order Aspidochirotida; family Stichopodidae; genus Apostichopus; species Apostichopus californicus. The sequence goes on from JAIPMN010042580.1 coordinate 8,776, forward strand.
AAAACGCCCCTCCCTGCCTTTGGTTCTTTTTACTGCATAATCTCCTAACGATGATAGAGAGTGAACCTAATTTAATCATTTTACCTATTCGAGGTGATTAGTTCAATTTGATATAAGCAACCAGTCGTTGTCCCGGTAACCTCCAAAGCTGACATTGGTTGTCCGAACAGAAGTTTGGACATCAACCACTGAAAATTTGCCCTGACAGCTATATTAGTGGCAGTGAGCTGCTCTTTAAATTAACTGGTTTAGTTTCACTAACTTTCTCCTATTGTTAAAATTGATTGGATAGTGTGTCACAGGTGTAAGTCACCATTTTAACATGCTGGCATTGATGCCCACTAGACTGTTTGACTCCTCTGTCAGAACAAAAATACTTTATCTGACAGGTAGCTATACGCTACTAAAGTTGTTTCAACAGCTTTATCTATTACACAAATTTTTAAAGATTTTAATGTAGTCCTTATTTTGTACAGAATTCTACACATCTTACACATAAATGTTACTCACATCAAGATAGGAATAATGTAAATAGTATTGCATAGTAAACTACTACACACACTTGGCATAATTGTTACAAAAGTGCAAAGAGGAACAGCTATTTTGTATACTGACCATAAGCATTTTTTCAGCATTTTACGAGAAAAAAAGAAGAAAAAGAAACATTCATAAACCTTTAAACAACTGCTACACAAAATGTGAACACTAGATTTGTTCCCTGGAAAGAATGAAGCAAAATTTTGAAAACTAAAACTCCCTGCAGGGCAATTTTCCTGAAGCTCACCTTTCATTTCCCCCTTGTTGTTGACAATCACTCCTGCATTGTCCTCAAAATAGATCACAGTTCCATCTTTTCGTCTGATGGCCTTCCTCTGCCTGATGACAACAGCTGGCATGACTGAAATGTAGATGAAATCAAAGTACAAACTAAAATATCACTTTCTGAATAAAGAATGCATATCAAAACATAATTAATGGCATTCATGTCCAAAAAATAAGAATATGGAATGTTTAGCTATCGGGAACTGTCTTCAAACTGTCATTCATGCCTACCACAGCTCACAAGATCTATGCAACTGCCCTTAATCTGCCACACTTACAGGCTTAGAAAGATAGTCCTGAGGAAAGAAATTAACATTTACAAATTAGAAAAAGGAACAAGTTCTAAGCATTCTGGTGAAATTTGCATTGAACTCCTATGTACCATTTTTGAGATCACAATATTTCAAGTTGACACATTTTGCAAAAGTGAACTTAAAGCAAACAGGTGTGATGTTATTCAAGTACACTGATTTGATTTATGCTTTTCTTCAAAATTCTATTACATTTGCTACTTCAAAATTGTGATGCACCTCAATATGAACATTGAATACACTATGGTCATTGGTGTATTGCTAATTTCACACACCCCTAGGTAAGGTTGGAAACCCATCCAATTCACAGTCAATACAAAGTAAAACAAAACAGTTTGCTTCCAGTGTGCAACTATGACATCACACCTGTGTGCTTTGAGTTCACCTATGGTACAGCTTTAAGAATGCTATGGTATCTCAAGGATGCTGTGTGAGAATTGGAGGCAAATTTCACCAGATTACTTAGAATGTGCTTCTCCTTCATCAGTCAAAATAAATTCTCCTCTCGACTATCCTTCTACGACACATGGTAAGTTTGAGTACAGCTGTTTCACATTTTGGGGTACCATCCCAACGGTCTCACATACAGCCTAACACACCACACTGTGCAATTGCCTCTACTCGCAAGAGAAATTTGACATTGCAAAACTTGCACTCTTATAAGATATTGACTGAAATATAAGACACACATGTGGGGAGCTACCAACTGAAAAGGCCACCACTGTTTTAGATACGTTTAAGGAGGTAAGGGCGTTGCCAAAAAACCGTTAACCGAAACCAAGGAAATATGATCTAGAAATTTGTTATGATCACCTTCAAATGTGAGAAGTGATTGCATTTGGGTAATTGATAGGACATTTCACGCATCAGCTGTCCAAACAAAAATAACCATGACATTTAAAAGATGATGCGATCTTCAAACAGGAAGATTGGATATGGGAATGTGGGGTAGTTGTAGATCTTTCACACGCTAAATATACATAACCTATACATAGTAATTGAGAGTGCTTCAAATGCACTCTCTCTGGAGAAGGGAATAATATTTTTGGTATTGCATCGCAAAATGTATGGCACTTTTGGTACACAGGAAACATAGCATGAAGAGACAAAGTCCAGATCCTTACAAAGTGCTACAGAAAATTAGTTCTATAAATTATTCCTTGTATGATCACAAACCAATTTGAAAAGACCATTGGTTCTTATAAGGTGAAACATACATTTACCATTTAAGAACAAACAAATTGTAATTGGGATTTCTCAGTTTTTGTGTGTTCATAATATAATGATAGCTCTAAAGTTACTGAAGAGTAAAGTGACAACTGTCCACTCTACCTACAGTGTAAAGTTTTCTGTTAGTGGCAAGTTTTTAATTACATTAAAGGCACACAAAGCACAATACACCAAAGAATGACAGTAAATATTGACTGTAGACTGAAAACATGTCACCAAAAAATATTTTGTGTAGAGATCATGTTGCAGACAACACTCTGCAAATTTGTAATGGTAGTCAGGTCGTCCGACACAACCACATTTCTGTTCGGACAACCAAAATCAGCTGTGGTTGTCCAGTGCACAACTAGTTGTTTACATCAATCACATTGCATTTTAACTAAATATACCCAAATAGGTAAAATGATAAATTGGTACCAACCCAACCTGGTCTCTATTCACCAACCTACACATTTCTTTTACAGTGTACATACTGATCTTTGTTCTTTGCTACATATTCGGACAACCAATATGTAAGGCCTGGTGTTTGAGGGACAGCCAGGAAAAACCCTTAAAATCTTGCCCAGCAACTTTAACTCAATCATGCAGTGAATTCATGAGGAGGCAACTATCATAAATTTCAACCAAATTATTTTTTGGAGTAAATAGAGCTGACCTAACCTTTCTTTCTGAGTTCTGGTTTACCCTTCTTCACAGTTGCCACAAGCATGTCACCAATGGCAGCAGCTGGTAACCTGTTCAGCCTTCCACGAATTCCAGCAACAGCAATGACATAAAGGTTCTTTGCACCTATTTATTTGAAAACAACAAAAGGGAACAATAAACAATTGTGCATGGAAGGTGTGAATCGTACTATTCTTATGCAAAATTTCAATTACTTCTCTCTGTTAACCCTGCGTCTATGTCACATAAGGAGGTCCTGTGTTAATGCATTACCCATGCATCCATAATGTCCATGGATGGCAAAGACAAAAGTGCTACACACACTTCTTTGCTGGCACTACTATATTAGTAAGATGGAAAGACGGGATGTATCCATTTCTCCACTTAATTTACCCAACTTGATGCGAAAATGCAAAGTTAGGACCAGGATACAAAACAACAACATCACCAATGGACGGACTAGCAAGCTTGTAGGTGCTCAGCAAGTTTCAACTTATTCTTTGACAGTGATAAGTGGTTGAAAATTCAGAAATTATGGAAAGAAAATGCTATCATCTGTCTTGACGTACAAGTTGAGGGAATCTCCAAACCGCTCCACAATCTACCTGACTAATTTACCAACAGCTTTAATATTTACAGTATGTGACAATAATGAATAGGTTGCTGCATGAATTTCAGTTTTGGAACACATATATCTTTTATATTTTCACACTTGTTACCATTTCTGAAATAACTTAGAATATCTCAAGGGAACTAAGCTAAACTCTACGCATGAGTAATCTCTCTTATGTGATGTTGCTTGCCTTACATTTCAAATCTTAATTGATCATTATCCTTGTATTATTTGCATTAAACACACCTGTATTGTCCGCACAGTTGATAACTGCACCCACTGGCAAACCCAGCGAGATACGGAATTTCGAACCAGAGCTTCCACCACGTCCTGTAAGACAAAAGATCAAGTTAACGGATAATTTATCCAGTTTCAATTCAACCGATAATAATAAGAACTCATGTATAGGCTAACAAGTGATTTTCCAAAATTGAAAATTTGTATGGTAAAATATACTTTACTTACTGCTATTCTTACATGATACTACATGGACTCAGCTTTCCTAAATCTGAAAATATCTCAAAATAATGCAGGATTAATATTTCAGCAATACTTTTACTCCAGTCCTGGTAACATTTCAAATCCCTGTACTGTCTATTGCTTCAGAGGTGAACTGACCATGAACTTGGTTAGGCCTATGTTGGTTTGAACATATTATTAATGCTTCAATAACTTTATACTCCATCACTAAGTTGAGTACCGCCCTTTTTGTGTTATGGCAAAAATATTTGCATTTGGCCTTAAAATTATACCCATAGTAACACTTGTTACACCGACTATATGCATTTGTGAAAGTATTCAATTTGAAAATTTCTGCAAAAACCTTTAGATGAAACTTAGTATTTTCTACACACATCCACTGAGCTCCATTTGGATTTCCCATACACACACAAAAAACCTTTACAGTTTTGGAGTATACAAAGATAACCATGATTTATGCCAGATAACCTGGGTCATGTTGACTTCCTCATGTTGATATCAGGAGTAGTATATACACCATCAACACAACAATGTGTCCTGTCCATTACTTTGGGCCTAGACCTATCCCAAAATTGACATATATTGGCTGGCCAATACCTAACAATACATAAGCCACAAATCCAACTTAGGCTAAGCTTTGCCTAAGTTAGGCCTAACGTATGAATATATATGAGAAGCTACGTTAGGTTACTCACGTTTATGTAAACTTAATGTGTTAGACTGACTTAGGTACCACAACAGAAATATCTTAAGTTGCTTAGATTATAGTCATGTTAAGTAACATAATATCTGATTTTCGTTCATCGTTCGTTTAATTTCGTTCGGCAACTTACAGCATTCATTTTATGATTTTACCGAACACGGTAAAAATCCTAACAACATATCACTGCTGTGTTTCGCGAAATAGTCAATGGAAAACAAAACACATTTTCATCCCCCCAAACGAATGGTTTTATACGATATATGTCAATGCATCATTAATGATATTTACAGGAGTAATTTTCGCCAGTTTAGTTTGAAATCTGAAAGGGATTTAGGAGATGTAGGAGGATTTTTATAACATTATCAGGACCTACCTCTCTTCGACATGATTGATATTTGGTAAAAGAGAATGATAGATGGCGCTATTTCGTAATATCAAAGATGGTAATATATACACTTTGTTCGGAAAATGACGCCCTCTAACTTTTCAGTGAAAACATGGCAGCTTGCTCTTTGATATCAGTAAAAAATTAATTGCAGATGAGTTGAAGCGAAATTCGTGCTTCCCCTTACCAACACCTTTACATCCCTTCTCCTCCTTAACTATCTACCCTAACCCAGTCATGGCCCCTTCCCAAATCCCCCCTCATTTTTATCCCGCATATACCAGCATATACCCGAACCAATCCCTGCCCCCTTACCCCGCCCCCTTTCTGAAACAGACGTCTACCCAACCC
>JAIPMN010042581.1:0-36135 GCA_020650975.1 Apostichopus californicus
ACATATATATATATATATATACAGATATATATACAGATATATATAGATATAAGTATGCTGTAATGAAGATTGGTGCAAATTTCATGCCGTGTATCCAGTGGAACAATGAAAGATAAATTAGCATATACAGTATGAATGCCAGTGAAATTTCTGAGATAACCTGACAGGTACATTCTGAATTTTAAACCTGGTTATCACAGGTACACCAAAAATCACATCAGGAATTATGAAATTATGTATAAACCACAAAGGTTTGTATAAAAGCAACTTTGTTGAATTTGCAGAAAATGAAATATTCCAATATTGACTAAACAGTGTATATAACTTGCTGAGTAGGAAATAGTAAACTGTTTTTATTCACATAGATATCATTACCTTTACCTGCCTTTAATATGTGTGAATATCACATGGAATGGTGAGAGTGACACATGGTTACAACCCTACACAACATACAGTCATTAAAATTAATTCTCATTCAAGATGACATTTAAAAACATAAAAATGAATATTACATGCCATTCTAAGATTTTGTTTTGCCAATTTTACATGACTGGAAATATGAGAAGCCAATCTAAATGTTCTTTAAAGTGAAACCTGTAACTGCTCTTAGATGGCAAACTAGGCAGGCTGCAAAGCTGGTCTACTTATCTTTGATTGGGTTTTCAGACTCAAAAGGAACAGCTATTGGAAAACTGATTGCAGTGAATATCTATTTACTATCATGGCAGGTGATAGTAGTTCAAAAGGATTTGGTATCTTATAGCCAATCACAGTCTAGATTCAAGGTTGTATTACAATTATAATTGCTATAGTTTCATTTCACATAGGGACTCATTGTTGGAAGAAGTATATTTCAACCTCACCTTGTGACTTTTGTCACTCTATGGTAGAAATCTGTGTGCCCATTTATTCTGAGCCTTAGACATTAGATCCTTTAAAATGTAAGTAAATCATGTTTGGTTATAAAAGTGCTGAATGTTTTTATGCAATCTTTCTAACACTTTCAATAATCAATCCCATGGTGGAGAGAACTACATTATCTCTCATCCTAGAGATGGCTAGTTGATTGCAAAGATACTCAGTAAGGTCTTAAAGCTGCAGTATGCATTGAATAGAACAATACAGTATGAATCTTTGTGGAAAGAGAAGGATCTTGAACAAAATAACAATACAAGTAGATGTGATAAAATTACTGGTCCCCCCCCCCCCGTCAAATAAAAGAATGAAATGAAATTGAATTAGTAGGTCATGTATTATTAAGTAGCCAGATGGCTTTAACCACAGAGGTCTCTTACTTAGAAGGGACGTGCATGTATACATTAAAATATTACATGACTTGGTCAGCATGATACATGACACTGCAGCTCTAAACAAATAGATGTGACTGATAGATGTGACTGCTATGGTTGAATTGTGCAATGGTACAGGTTGCTAACAAACGGGTTGCTACAGAGGTTTTCTCACCAAAATGCTCATATGTTACACTTGTACCTGTAGCTTACACTTTTACTACATGTTGTCTGCAATCATTCTGACATCTATGGTACTGTTGCATTCTTCAGCTTGACTGTAGAAGAGCCTTCTTGCAGAGCTCCTTCACCGTTCCTCTTTTATATGCACCCCTCTTTTAATCAGTCGCTTCCCTGATTAATATGGCTGCAAGGCTCCTCCAGAGATTACCTTTCACTGTGAGTTTCCATGGGTATGCTAGTTATGTATCACTGAAGAGCACAGATTAATGCTTCTCCCTGATCACAGTTAGAATTATTACTAGGTATGAAAAACCAAACAACTTGATCCACTCTTAACTCCAGTCCCCTTACATCAAGACAGTGACCATATGTTCATGAGGATGTTACATCCATTGAGTATCACAAGTAACCCCTTGCAAAGGTAATAGCTGCTACACATCAGGTTGGTGGTTGATTTATGTTTGCTGTTTACATGTGAGAGAGAAAAGTACCATGTTAATAAAATCACTGATTGTAGTTATAGTAAGATGGATGACTTTTGTAGCAAAAACATTTTCAAAATGCTTCTATTTTAGTCTATCATACTGTAGCTTAGTATGGACATTCATGGTATCCTGCACAATTCCTTTTGTTAAAGTTTTCTTCACTCTTGCTTTGTAGTTCAAGTGAATATAACAACTTTAGAACATTGATAGCCAGACATTCTGCTTGGATAATATTGGGAGAAGTTATTCAGTTAATATATTAACTACAAGGCTGCTTTAATAGGAGAAAATATGGTCACTTATGCCTACAACTACTGTAGCATGATGGCATTTTAAACCAGCCAGACACTGACTAGTGTTACTTTGGGGTGCTCTGGCTCAATTAGTTCAGGGCTCCGTTATTAAGCTTTATTAGCTTTAGGGTGTTGTATGTGTCTTTTAGGGTGTTGTTTACATGTGTCTTTTAGGGTGTTGTTTACATGTGTCTTTTAGGGTGTCATATACTGTACATGTGTCTTTAGGGTGTTGTTTATACATGTGTCATTTAGGGTGTTGTATATGTATTTGAGGGTGTTGTATATGTCTTTGTTGGTGTTGTATGTGTCTTTTAGGGTGTTTTATGCCTCTTTTAAGGTGTTGTGTGTCTTTTAGGGTGTTGTATGTGTCTTTTGTGTTTGTGTGCTACTCTTGTCTGTTTATTGTTACAATAGTGTAATATAGTGTGATATTAATTACTTTTACCTAGAACTTTAGAATTAAGATTTTTTTTGTATGAATTTTAACACAAATATTCTGTTGTTATCAGGAATGATTTAGTATGCAGGCTCTAATTCATTCTCATTGGATAATATATTTCATGTGTAGAAAACCGCAATACATCTTTACACTTACATAGCAACTATAATAGCATTGTACGATGTGATATTGAATAAGTTATTCACTGGGTATAACAATATACTCCACAAAGTCTTGATGGGGGGGGGGGGAGGGTGGGGGAGGATGGGTTGGCCATGTCCAATGTTTTCATACCATTATTTGTGACTGTCCAGGACCACACCTCAGTAACTCTTATACCTCTTCCATGATATTCTGTTATATGTATTAGATCAATAGGAACTTTGATCCCTAAAGTTTTTGTATTAGTGCTGCATTCAACATATTATTAGAAAGTTTGTTAATAAGTGTATTTGTGTGGATTTGCTGGTCTAGGTAAGGAGAAAAGGCAATAGCAATACTTGTGAAATACATGACTTTTTATTACAAATCTGCCTATTTTTGGGTACGTCAAAGCATGTATTGGCCTTTCAAGCTTTGTCATAATAAATTAAGAAGGACTTTTGCCAGGGCAGAATTTACAGAACCTTTTATTTTTTGCTCCATGTGTAATATAACAGATTGCATGATTAAAACATAACTTGAATACCTGGGACAAAAGCTTTGACATGTAACACATATGTACTGTACGTAGCATGTTTAGCATTTAGTTCTTCTAATGATAACAACAGTTTCCTATGTTAGGAAACTATATCAGAATATAACAAAAATATTACTAATATAAATGTTACTAACCTGATAACATTTGTGCCCGTTGAAATATTATGTCGATGTCTCTAAAACCATTACAAAGTATGCTGTCAGTAGACACTACATATATCTACCCCCTTTCCCCACCTTACCTAGCCCTCATCAGAAATAGTCTAGCCACTGATAGTGTTATCATTTGGGTCAAAGTCCTTCTAAGTCTGCCCTCCCTTCCCTCCTTATTTGAATTCTTCAAAAGGCTCTGGTGTTAATATTTGCAGGATAACATTCAAATGTTATACTATATAAAATTACATTTCATGAAAATCTGCAGATATACTGATTTTGGTTGACTTTTAAAAGTGTTCATGTATCAAGAGCTGTAATCACATCTTTCCTAATACTGTCTGATGTACCATTATTATCATTGCCTGCAAATTTCATACATGGAATTATAAGATTACTTTTATGAAACTTGAAGACCCAAGCGGCTATGTATTATCTTTTGCTATTGGGGATTTAAAAGCAATATGTGAATACATTCCATATCTACGTGTGCTATTTATGTAGCTCTCCAACTTAATTTGACTGGCTTATATATGTGGTGTACTAGTTTCATGAAATGTTATACAGATATAGGCTGATAAACACAATGAATAATTATAAACTTTCTTTGTTTTCATCACTGAAAGTGACACAGTTCTACCTTTGACTTTCATAGTGTTCATCACAAATTCCAAGATTATAATAAAATTTCATGTATATAGGTACATTGCAAATTGTCTACATGTACGATTTCTGTTCAGTTTACACTATGCTAGTAAGTTCATCAACCAGTTGAAAATGTGAACACGTCTTCCAGACATGTTGTACATAAAAAATGTTATGGCTACATATGATATGTGCCACGGAGTTGAACATAACAAAAACATCAACTTACAAGTTTCATTTGCATAATGTTTGTTGTATGTAGCCATATAGTTATAAGGCCCCATTGAACATGAACACAGTTTAGAAGCATTTACCTGCTGCGTGTTTGTGCACTTGTGAAAACACTGACAAATTTGTGCAACTTGTTGGTAGATGCATGTATGCACATAAAATAGCAAATCCCTACAGTAGAGCTTGTATGTTTGACAATCTGACACAATTTTGTCAAGATGTCATGCTATTGTATAAACTTGCCAAGTCCGTCATGACAATGACGTTTGACATGTTGCCAAGTTTATTATTTATAACAGCATCTAGAATATCTTTGTCAAGATTGATGTCTTGTAAGTAATTTTAATAATCTCAATGAAACAGTCCAGAAGCCTTTCCGTATGATCTGAATTTTCTGAAATAACCAAACCCTACCATACATTACTCTTTGTCATGCTTGGTTTCCAGATTTTAATATATGTCTGAACCAAATCATAATTTTTGGTTCTGTTTGGTTACAGATGATGATGAATGTGCGCTCCCTGGAACAAATATGTGCGATAGCAGCTCATCAACATGCGTGAACACCATTGGCAGCTACAGATGTGAATGTAACTCTGGTTACGCCGGTCCACCGTACACACCACCTGGACAACCTACATGCACAGGTAAATATGTATGGAAACATTGGAGTTCCTTGAAATGTAAAATTTACAACCAATCTGCAAATTCCCTTTAAAATTTACCAACTCAGCATTCCTTATTGTTCAGGATCATGCCTTCAAAAGGAAACAGCTACTATTAAATTTCATCGAGTAAACATTTTCTGTCAATTGATGATTTACAGATTAATTTGACAATTAATGCATTTGTATTTGTACCTACCACAGGAACCTTATCTCTACACACCTCTCAGTAACAAATTGCAATTCCAAGGTGGCTGTTCGTGTGTATAGACACAACGTGGGCAGAAGATGTGATTGTTTACAACTAAAAACAAACTGTCCATTCATGACACACTGTGACATAGGCACAGAGATCATTGAATAACTTCATAGGTTATATTTCACACTGAAAATATCTTTCTGAAATTGGTGATAATATGGGGAAACACTCAGTTACATTCAACATTGTTGGCATTTTGTCTTTATATCTTAGACAAAATATTTGCTTAAGGATTACGTTTTCTAAACTTCAACACTTGTTTATCATCCACTTAAACAATGAGAGGTCCTCAAAATTCCACCCTCCCTTGAACCATTGTGGCACAAACGTTTATTCCCACAACCCAGGATATTCCATGAGGACTGAGCCATGTACCACCAGATCACTGACCATCAAATTGGAAGCTCAAAGTGCATGTGAGCTACTGTAGGCTAGCCAAAAATTCACTTGATGTTGAAATTAAAACAATAACTAAACTGGGATATAGCCATCAAGTCAGCAAGGTCTAAAAATGTAGTTAAGTTTCTGACATCTGCAAAAATGTCATAAAAACTGCAAACATTATGGTGACACAATTTTTGGTTGAACAACATGAACTTTTGATGTCAACATGGCCAGGTAAGGGGTGGAGGTTGTACATTAACATGTCCCAGGGTTTTAATGCCAAAAATATGGTCACAATATTTAGTGGAACAGAGCAACCCACAGTGTAACATGAGATCCTGTAGGTGATGTGTGTCATATATGTTTGCTTATCCAAATAGCAACCAGTTTGCATCCTCGTTGACCTTACATTTCTGAATATCCTACAGTATGTCCAATACTCATGAATACTTCTGACCAATATGTACTGCCTGGCACATATTGTGATCAAAGTTAATCAAAAAATATTGACTGCATGTGGGATCGCCATAAGGAATTTGGCCAAATGTAATATTGTGGACAGATGACATAATAAAGACAGTGGAAGGATGGAAAAAGGATAATTTGCAGCCAATTTTAAGAATAAGATGCATGCAAACCATGCAATCTCAGTTCAAAAACTTTTACATATGATCTGAAGTAGTCTAGTTCAACCATAAGTATTTACTGAATGGTCCTCTTTGGTTACAGATCGAGATGAATGTACAATCGGTTCATTCAGTGCTTTGTGTGATAGCAGCTCATCAACATGCATGAACACCATTGGCAGCTACAGATGTGTGTGTAGGTCTGGGTACACTGGTCCATCTTTCACACCTGGACAACAATCTACATGCACAGGTAAATATCAAATTATTGCAAGTAAATTGTTAATTGTCAACCAAGGCAACAATGACAAAACTCTTACTGCTCATTGTCTCAAATTATAAAGTGACTGCTTATCAAATCTCAACAAATTTGCTTCCAGTTGATGATTTACAGATGAATTTGACAATTACATAACAAGGTAATTTCATTTCATTTTTCCACACACTGGTAAGCAAGGGGTGGTTCTTACCATTAAAAGGAGTGTTTGGGTAAAAATATGGATATCAAAAAACGGTCTCAAACTTGTGGTCAAATTCAGCGTAGTCTTACACCAATCAAAGGAATAATGTAGTTTTCAAACAAAATTGAAATTTGAAAAATGAAAAATGAAACAGTTCTCACTGTTTTTCCTCAAACTGCTACATTCCCATATTTGAATAACATTAGGCAAATGAAATACTACATTTCCTCAAAAGAAGTCTATTTTGGTGGTGTAAAATCTTTTCTCATGAGCATACTGCAGTGGAAGTCCTCAGAAGCCCCCACAAGGGGCTTGGAAGATATTCCAGAATATTGTAATTCAATATGAGGCCATAAAAATTCAACTTTCCCTTGAAACATTTCGGCACAAACGTTTAGGACTGTGCCATGAACCAACAGACCCTCCTCCCTCATATTTGATGTTCAGACTGCATGTGAGCTAGGCTAGCTAGGCTAACTGTAAATAAGCTTGTTGTTAAAAACAATGCAATACATTAACTGGGATGTATCCCATCTGGGATATATGCCATCAAGTTGACAAGGTCTGAAAACTGTAGTTAAATTTTCTGAGATTTTTAGAATAAAACCGCAAATCATATGGTGACACACTTTTCAGTTGCACAACATGAACTTTTGATGTCAACATGGCCAGTGGAGAAATGGGGAGGAGGGGGATGTGGTGGGGAGGTGTGTACATCAACATGTCCCAGTGTTTCCTGAAAAAAATACAGTCACCTAATTTTAGTGATGGATCAACCTGCATTGTAAGATGAGATCTTGTGAGTGATGTGTGTCATATGTTTGCTTATTAAATAGCAACCAGTTTGCATCCTTGTTGACCTTAAATTTCTGAATATCCTACAGTATGTGATCCAATACTGAACAATACTTCTGACCAATATGTACTGCCTGGCACATATTGTTACCAAAGTTAATTAAAAACATTGACTCCATGTGGGATCTCCATAAGGAAATTAGCCAAATGTATAATTGTGGACAGATGATATAATAATGAAAGTGGACGTAAAGGAAAAGGAAACTTTGCAGTCAAATTTAAGAAATAAGATTCATACAAACCATGCAATCTCATTTCAAAAACTGTTATATATGTTCTGAAGTAGTCCAGTTCAACCATATGCTTTTTCTGCATGGTCCTCTTTGGTTACAGATCTTGATGAATGTACAATCAGTTATTTCAGTGATATGTGTGATAGCAGCTCATCAACATGCTTCAACACCCTGGGCAGCTACAGATGTGAATGTAAGTCTGGTTACACTGGTTCAGCTTACACAGCTGGACAACCATCTACATGCACAGGTAAATATGGAAACATCAAATAATCCTAAGTCAATGATTAATTGTCAACTAAGTCAACAAACCCTTATAGTTCATTGTCTCAAATTATAAAGTGACTGCTTATCAAATCTCAACAAATATGCATTTGCTCCCAGTTTATGATTTACAGATGAATTTGATAATTACAAGACAAGGTAATCTTTTTAATTTTTCCCCATACACTGGTAAGCAAGGGGTGTTCTTACTATTAAATGGGGTTTGGGGTATGGCAAACCAGATGTTCAATAATTTGATAAACCAAGTTTATCGCCGTTAAACTCTTTTTTTCGATCGATAAACTGAGTTTATCGACTGGATGAACGTGTTTTTAGCGATAAACTCAGTTTATGGAGCGAAAAAGCAGAATTGTTAAAAAAGTGAGGTCTCTAAATCGATAATCTAAGTTTTTCGATTCGATAAACTCAGTTTATCAGATTTTCTTGAGAAACTATGCTTTCGATTGAAAAACATAGTTCCAATTCGATAAACTCGGTTTATCGAGCTATAAACTGAGTTTATCGATTGAAAAACAGAGTTAACGGCGATAAACTTGGTTTAGCAAATTATTGCACATATGACATGCCATATCCAATTCGATAAGCTCGGTTTATCGAGCGATAAACTCAGTTTATCGATAAACTCAGTTTATCGATCGAAAAACAGAGTTAACAGCGATAAACTTAGTTTATCGAATTATTGCACATGTGGTGTGCCATATTATCGAACAACTGTGTTTTTCAGTCGATAAACTGAGTTTATCAAAATCTGGGGGGCTAAAATATCAAAAAACAGAGTTGATCGAACTGATAAACAGAGATTATCGATAATCTTAGTCTATCGAGCGAAAAACATAGTTCCCATTTGATAAACACGGTTTATCGCCGATAATCTTAGTTTATCGAGGTACCCATGCTTTTCGCTCGATAAACTGAGTTTATCGCGATAAACACGGTTATCCACTCGATAAACTGAGTTTATCGATTGAAAAACAGATTTTAACAGCGATAAACTCGGTTTATCAAATTATTGCACATATGGCTTGCCATATTTGAGGGAGAAGAATGAATATCAAAAGTCAGTCTCAAACTTGTGGTCGAATTCAGCATAGTCTTACACAAATCAAAGGAATAATGTAGTTATGTAACAAAATTGAAATTTGAAAGATGAAACAGTTCTCACTGTTTTTCCTCAAAGTGCTACATTCCCATTTTTGAATAACATTAGGCAAATGAATGCTATATTTCCCCCCCCCCCCCAAACCCCAATGTATTCCCAGTCAATTACAGTTTGCAAATTACATTTTATTTACCTCTTGCAACTTTAATGGGCCAGTCACTGAAATCTATCTCAAAAAGATATTCTATCCTGAATCATTGAATGTATGCTCTTGCCTGTTCGTAGCACAGTTATTTCGAGTCAGCATCTAGCTGGAAATGTATTGTTGTTCTGCTGGCTGACTGCTCTAATTTGTCAGTGATGCACAAGTATGCTGACACTTTAGAGGTACTCTGGTACAGCAACAAGGTTTGACCATATCAACAGCTTTTAATAAATATCCCACCATACACATTTTTAATAATGAGTCTGTTGTCAAGTTTTTTAGGGTAAAAAAAACCTCAAACTATCGTGCATGAGTTTCAAGTTCATCAGTTAACTCAAAAATTATAACAAATGTTAGGGTATTTGATAACTTTTTCATGTTGTTGCAAATGAACTGATCTTGAATTATTCTGTTTTATATTTTATGCATGTACAATGGTTGGGCAAATGCAGCAGGTGAATGTGTGAGTGTTAGGGAAAAGAGCCTGATATGACTTTTAAAATATTAATTTGATGTAGTTGACATCATTATAATTTAGACATAAACCTCGACATCTTCCGTGTAGTGACTGAGAGCCACAAAGAGAATTGGAGGGGGGTGGGGGGAGGGGGGAGGGGGGAGGGGGAGGGAGGTGTATTTTTTGGGATGCATATTAAATATAAAATTTACACCCAATCTGCAAATTCCCTTAAAATTGAACCAACTCAGCATTCCATATTGTTCAGGATCATGCTTCAAAAATAATACAGCTACTATTAATTTTCATCAAGTAAACATTTTCTGTCAATTGATGATTTACAGATTAATTTGACAAAAAATGCATTTGTATTTGCATAAAAGTATAGTGATAAACTATAGAACACGAAAGGTGTAGGACTCATACAATGATCTTTATTTTAGTGTAAGGTGACCAGACCTCCCTATGTTCCAAGGACAGTACCTGGGGAAAAATTGTCCCTGGAAATGCATTAGGATTTTATGTCATATGCCCCAGCAATGTCTCAAAATATGTGAAAAGGGCCTGCATAATTCCAATTGGGCTGTTCGTGTATAGACACAACGTGGGCAGAAGATGTGATTGTTTACAATTACAAACATACTGTCCATTGGTGACGTACTGTGACATAGGCACAGAGATCATTGAATAACTTCATAGGTTATATTTCCCATTGAAAATATCTTTTTGAATTTGGTGAAGATATGGGGAAACACCCAGTTACCTTCAAAATTTCTGGCATTTAATCTTTATATCTTCGACAAAATAGTAATTGCTTTAGGATAACGTTTTCTGAACTTCAGTACTTGTTTATCATCCACTTAAACAATGAGAGTTCCTCAAAATTCCACCCAGTCCCTTGAACCATTGTTGCTCAAACGTTTACTTCAGGATATTCCATGAGAACTGTGCCATGTGCCACCAGATCCCTGTTCATCAAATTTGAAGCTCAGAGTGCATGTGAGCTAGGCTATCCAAAAATGGACTTGATGTTAAAAATAATAACAATAACTTTACTGGGATATATCCAACAAGTTGCCAAGGTCTAAAAAGGTTGTTAAATTTGTTGACATCAGCAATAATCTCACAAACAACAAACACTATGGTGACACTTTTTGGTTGGACAACATGAACTTTTGATGTCAACATGGCCAGTTAAGGGGTGGAGGGTGTACATAAACATGTCCCAGGGTTTCCTGAAAAAAAAATATGGTCACCTAATTTCAGTGTTGGATCAACCTGCAGTGTAAGATGAGATATTGTAGGTGATGTGTGTCATTTTTGTTTGCTTATTAAATAGCAACCAGTTTGCATCCTTGTTGCCCTTAAATTTCTGAATATCCTACAGTATGTGATACTCATGAATACTTCTGACCAATATGTACTGCCTGGCACATATTGTGATCAAAGTTAATCACAAATATTGACTGCATGTGGGATCTTCATAAGGAATTTGGCCAGATGTAATATTGTGGACAGATGACATAATAATGAAAGTGAAAGGATGGAAAAAGGAAATTTGCAGTCAATTTTAAGGAGGAAGATGCATGCAAACCCAGCTGTCACAGTTAAAAAACTTTATATATTTCAACCATATGCTTTTACTGAATGTCCTCTTTGGTTACAGATCTCGATGAATGTACAATCAGTTTATTCAATAATTTGTGTGATAGCAGCTCATCAACATGCATTAACACCATTGGCAGCTACAGATGTACGTGTAGGTCTGGTTACACTGGTTCACCTTTCACACCTGGACTACCTTCTACATGCACAGGTAAATATGGAAACATCAAATTATCCTAAGTAAATGATTAATTGTCAACCAAGTCAACAAAACAGTTATTTTCATTGTCTCAAATTATAAAGTTACTGCTTATCAAACCTCATCAAATAGACATTTGCTCCTAGTTGATTATTTACAGATGAATTTAACAATTACATTTCTTTAAGCAGGGTGTACATACTGTTAAATGGAGGGGGCAGGGGAGGGGTTTGGGGGAGAAGGTGAAAATCAAAGTCAGTCTTAAAATTAGCCAAAATCAGTGTGTTCTTATATCCATCAACGTATTAGTTATGAAACAAACCTGGAACTTACAATAATAAACAAGAATTCATAACTCATATCCTATAAAATGTAAGGAAAAATAAATGGTCTTTATTCAGTCAACATTATGCCACTTTCGTGAATAAAGTGTGATAATGTGGCCTAATGTTACAACTTTCTTCAGAACTGTATAATATGGCTGCTGTACAATCCAGCATACTGCCATATACTAAGAGTAATGTTACCAAGAAAGATTCATGTGTGCATGACATGCAAATAGTTCATGAAAATTTTGTAAATATACAAGGTAGCCAATCAGATAATGTGATTGAATGTTATAAAAATGGGTTTTGTCCTTTTTCATTGGCTGAAATATCATAGTTCAGAAAACTTGTCTTTTAGGGACGTGTGTCTTTTGTGTTTGTGTGCTACTCTGTCTGTTTGTTGTCACAATATTTTCCATGTATAATTTTAATTACTTCTCAAAGAAAAAGACTTTACCTAGAATATTTAGTTAAGATTTTTTTGAATGTTACACAAATATTCTGTTATTATCAGAAAATAATTTGGTTTTCAAATATTGTGTATCATTTTGAAGGCTCTATTTTTTTCTCACTGAAATACTATATTTCATGTACACAAAGAAAACTGCTATACATCTTTACACTTAAATAGTAACTTAGCTAAAATAGCATTTTACGATGCAATACTGAACGGGGGTGGGGGGGGAGGGAAGGCTGAATGGGGGGGGAGGGGGTTGATCATGTCCAACATAATACTACCATTATTTGTGACTGTTTATGACCACACCTCAGTAACTCTTATACCTCTTCCATGATATTCTGTTATATGTATTAGGTCATAGGAACTTTGATCCCAATATTTTCTGTATTAGTGTTTTCAAAATATTAAGCTATTTTGTTGATAAGTGTTGTTGAAATACATGACTTTTTATTACAAATCTACTTATGTTTAAGTACGTCAAAATATTTATTGGCCTTCAAGTAATTCCAAGCATTTTCACACATAATTAAGATGGACTAGGCCGATATTCCGGCCAGAATTGACAGAACATAATATTTTTGTGCCATTTGTTCAATTTCATTATTATTCCAACAGTTACTTAAGTTCATATTATGGACAAGCAAGTTAAGTGTAACTTGTATAGCTGGGACCTGAAGAAAGCCCCAGCTGGATCAAATAAGCTTTGAAATGTAACCCATACTTACTGTATGTAGCATGTTTAACATAAATTTAGTTCTTCTAAGGATAACAACAGCATGCCTGTCTATGCCTGAATTTAAATAATTTGCCCTTTAGTTTTGTTTAATATTCTTCATATTTCCATTCACCTTCCAGTTCTATTCTTCTGTTATGAATTGATTTTAAGCAATTCCTATTAAGTAGACTCTGGCCATATGTTAATGAGTAGAATTAATGACTTGCAGTAGAAATACGACTGACTATTTAAAGCCACGTTGGCAAACAGGCATGAATACTTCTGTTACTTTGTTTTCTTGCTATACTTTACTACTTCATCCGAGGATCTCTCGATTGAGGCTAATTAAAAAAATAAACCTAAATTGGAAAAAAATAACATACATGAAAACAATATTGCTAATACAAACGTTACAATCCTGATAAAATTTTTGCCAATTCAAATGTCCCTAAAACCATTTCAAAGGATGCTCTCTTTAGACATTACTATCTACCCCTATTGTCATTCCATTCCGCACCCTACATCACCCCCATCAGAAATAGTCTAGCCTCTGATAACGTTATCACTTGGGTCAAGATCCTTTTAAGTCTGCCCTCCGCTTCCCTCTCTGTTTGAATTCTTCAAAAGACTCTGGTGTTATCGTTGGCAGGATAACATTCAAATGTAATATTATTTTATCATTACATTGAATGAAAATCTGTAGACATGCTAATATTGATTGAGCTGCAGTCACATCTTTCCTAATATCGTTTGATGTAACATGAAAGTTAGCATTGCCTGCAAAATTTCATACATGGAATAATAAAATTGCTTGTATTAAACTTGAAAACCCAGCAGCCACGTATCAAGTTTTGCTATTGCTTAGGAGAATACCAAACAAAATGTGAATTCACAGCACGTACTCCCTCACCTCATATAACCTATGCATTACCGTATTAACCTCGCTCTAGCATCTGGCAATTGTCTGTATGTATGTATGGCCATCTCCCTTCCGTAATTGCCAGCCTTTTGCGCAAGTATCGCTTTTTTATTGCTCTTAATAAAGCTTAAGATTTTCAATCACTTCGTGTATTATTATCGTTGTTTTTGTATTTCTATTCCATCTGTTCATCGTCCTTCACGTTTGAACTGCTTTTTGTCGATTAGACGTTCCTTCTTTCGTGTTTTTTGAACGTTTTTTGTTGGTTGCCTCGTAAACGTTGTTCACGGAGCGTGGCTAGGCCCGCACTTTAGTGTAGCGTAGCCCTAGCGTTTGTTTACTTTCACGTACAGCAGTCGTGTACGTTGTTCTTTTACAGTCAAGTAACTGCCTTGTTTAGTTTTTTTCGTACAGCAGTCGTGTACGTTTTCATACTTCCACAGTCAAGTAACTGCCTTGTTTAGTTTTCGTACAGCAGTCGTGTACGCTATCATACTTTCACAGTCAAGTAACTGCCTTGTTTAGTTTCATATCGTATCGTTCTACATACGAATTTCTTTAGGTTCTGTGCTGTTCTCTACTCTTAGTTCACAGCTTCAGGTTTTCCTTGATTTCTCCGAAATTTTCGGGACTTCTTGAAGGATGGATAACTGCCGTTCATGCAAGCAGTTCCGTCCATTCAAGGCATGGGACATGCACGAGCAGTGCCCAAAATGCCGTCCATGCGGAAGCAAGCAAACCTGCTCCGTTTGCCGGGACTGGACCCAGGAGCGCTGGGAGGCAATCAGTACTTGGCGGGCGGAGAAAGCCGCGGAAAAGAAAAAGAAGGCGGCTTCCTCAAAGGGGAAAAAAAAACCACAGACAAAAGACCCCCAGGCGGCCATTCGAGATGGCATAAGCCCTCAACGTGGGGGATCAGAGGCTGCCATACGAGATGGCTTAAGCCCACTCCCGGAACGGGTATCCATACAAGATGGAACTAATTCCCGTGCGGCGTCAGTACAACCACGGCCGCGGCCCCGGGAGGGGCCATCCACATCGGGTCATGTGGAGTCCACAAGCCCCCGCAGGCAGGCGGTGGCGGATCTATTTACATCCACCCCGGGGTCAGGGGACCACAACCGGAGGGATTTCTCGCCGCAGCCGGAGCAGAAGCCGTAGCCACAGCCGTAGTCGCGGTAGAAGCCGGGAAAGACAGGGACTGGCTCTTCGCCCTCGTCCTCGAGCGGACATTCTTCGGGGCGTCGCGGAGCCAGGAAGCGTAGGAGGAGACACTCCCCGGACTCGGGACAAGCTCTCCTCTCCCAGGTCAAAGACCTTCTGGGGCAACTGCTTCAAAAACCTAGTCAACCGGACCCGGAACAGCAGTCCACACCGACCATTCCACAACAACCGGTGCCACTGCCGGCGCCGGTAACGGACGATCTCGCCCCTGAGGAGGCCCAGGGGGATCCCTGGGACGACTCCTCGAGAGCCGACGACGCACTGTCGATCGCGGCTAGTGACCGCCTCCTCAGCGGAGATTCTGAGGCGGACGACGAGGAACCCCTGCAGGGCACAGAAATCTCGGCGGAAGCCTTTGAGAAGGCAACAGCAGTCCTCCGCAGGGTCCTCGGATTCGAAGAAAAGGTGGATGCGCGTGCCCAGGAGGGGCCGGCATCCAAGCTTACGCTGAACGCGGCCACCCAAAAGCCTCGAGCCTCCATCCCAGTCGATGTTGAATGTAGGGAACGGTTCGAGGCGGTGGCGCAGGCAAAACGCTGGACGGCTTTCCAGCGAACGGCCCAGCGCACCTTCCATGTAGGGGATGAAGACTGGGAGAGTCTGTTCGCTCCGCCCCACATCCCGCCCCAAGTGAAAGAGAGGCTTCGATGGGCGGGTGCGTTGGATGGAAAAGGTAAATTCAGGGGGAAGGATGTGCAAACCTTGGAATCCTCCCTGTTTGACGTAGATAGGGCCTCCCGTGCGTGGATGAAGTACTCCTCGGCCTTGTTACTCTTCGCAGAGCTTTTGAACAGATCGTTCCAACAAGCACAGGCGTCGGGTATCTCCCGTAAAGATACCGCCGCCATCATTGCCCTCCTGGGACCTGTCTCCAGGATGGTGCTAGACCAGTTTGCCCGCGTCTCTGTTAAAGCCACCATGACACGCCGGGAACTGGTATTGGATTCCCTGAATTGGTCGTCCCGATCCACGGCGGACGGGTTCCGCAACTTACCAATGCTGGGAAGTGACCTCTTCGGGGGAAAGTTTGATGAAAAACTCCGAGAAGAGGCAGAGAGACTGAAATCTCTGAGGGAGGCGGACGAGCACATGTCCCGCTCGGCCTCGTCCTCACGCCCACGATATGACCCACGGCATAGTAGCAGTTTCAAGCAGCCGAGGTCGGGCTACGGCCGCGGCCGGGGTAATCCGCGGCCACAGCAGCACTCCGCTCCTTCACGCTGGTGCCCTGTTCGAGCCCTTAAGTGGTACGTAGAAAGAACCAAGCAGCTGCGTACCTCGGACAGGCTCTTCATCTTACCAAGGTCACCTTACACTCCGGTCTCAAAAGACACCATTTCGCGGTGGATGGCCGACCTCATCCGGGCCCACACGCAGCCTGGGGAACCCGTCCGGGCGCACGACGTCCGAGGCCACGCCACATCCAGGGCGTGGTTCCGGGGGATTCCCCTGGAAGATATTATGAAAGCGGCGGCCTGGAAGACTCCGTCCTCCTTTGTCGCCTGCTACCTCACAAACACCCCTGCCACAGAAGGGGATTTTGCCCGAGCTGCCCCGGGGGCCACCGCCCGCGAGATCCTCAGCCCACCACCAGGGCTCCTGTGTCACCAATGCATAGGTTATATGAGGTGAGGGAGTACGTGCTGTGAATTCCCCAAACCTTACCCGGTTTGTGAATTAACGAGCTACGTACTCACCTCATATAACATCCCGGCCCGCCTCCCCACGGTGGGGGACCTCGCGGACGGAGCCATACAACCACATCGGATACCTTCCTCGGATACCAGGGGAGCTGGCCTCACGAGTATGACCACGTGGGGGCCATCTTCTCCCAGGTATGACCGAGGGATGTCGCGGGGGTCCCACCGACGACCCACCGACGACCCACTCAGGACCCACCTGTCACCCGCCGCAACCCACCGGGGTCCCTTCAGGTGAGAATTTGTTTTTTTTTAGATGTATCCTTGGGGTTTCCGCCCTTTGGTCGGTCCTCTCCCCCCTTCTCCGTCCGGTGCCGCACCAGTGCGGCCTGGAAATTACGGAAGGGAGATGGCCATACATACATACAGACAATTGCCAGATGCTAGAGCGAGGTTAATACGGTAATGCATAGGTTATATGAGGTGAGTACGTAGCTCGTTAAATTGCTTGTATTAAACTTGAAAACCCAGCAGCCACGTATCAAGTTTTGCTATTGCTTAGGAGAATACCAAACAAAATGTGAATGCATTCCATATCTACGTGTGCTATTTATGTAGCTCTCCAACTTAATTTGACTGGCTTATGTATGGTGTATTAGTTTCATGAAATGTTATACAGAAATAGGCTGATAAACACACTGAATAATTATAAACTTTCTTTGTTTTCATCACTGAAAGTGATACAGTTCTACCTTTGACTTTCAAAGTGTTCTTTCTTCATTCCAAGATTATAATAAACTTCCATGTATAAACGTACATTTCAAACTGTCTACATGTACGATTTCCGATCTGCTCATTTTACACTACGTTAATAAGTTTATTAACGAGTTGAAAACTGCAAACACGTCTTTTGATGTATGTTGTATATAAAAAAGGTTATGGCTACATAAGATATGTGCCAAGGAATTGAACATATCAAAAACATCAACTGACAAGTTTTATTTGTGTAATTTTGGTTTCGATATTCATAACCTATGCATTCATGCTGGCGTGTATGTGTGCGTGTGTGTGCGTGTGTTTGTAATGCCCAGCTTGTAAACACAATATCTCAAGAAGGGAAGCTTAGACAGATCTCAAATTTTGTGTGTAACAGTACTTTAATGAGTTCAAGAAGTTCAAAAAGTGGAGGTCAAAGGTCATGTTGGGTCACCAGGGGTCGAATTGTGAAAACATTGTAAACACAATATCTCAAGGAGGGAAGCTTAGACAGATCTCATACTTGGTATGTCGGTAAACCACTTTAAGTACAAGAAGCCTTTTTGTTTTGGTGGATTTCAAAGGTCATTTGTCAAATTCTGAAAACCTTATAAACACATTATATCAAGGAGGGAAGTTTAGACAGATTTTTTATGTAAAAGAACCATATAGAGGACAAGACGCCTAATATTTTTTGTGGAGGTTAAAGTTCAATTGGGGTCACCAGGGGTCAAATTGTGAAAATCTTTCAAACATGTTATCTCCAGAAGCAAAGCTTGGACTAATCTCATCTTTAGTGCGTACATGAACCACATTCATTTCAAGAAGAGTATTGATATGGTGGAGTTCAAAGGTCATTTGGGGTCACCAGGGCTCAAATTGTGAAATTCTTTTTTAAACAATATCTCAAGAAGCAAAGCTCGGACTGATCTCATCTTTAGTGCGTACATGAACAACATTAAGTTTAGAGATCATTGAATAACTTCATAGGTTATATTTCACATGGAAAATATCTTTTTGAATTTTCGTGATAATATGGGGAAACACCCAGTTAAATTCAAGATTTTTGGCATCTTGCTTTGTATCTTGGACAAAATACTTGATTTAGGATTACGTTTTCTGAACTTCAGCACTTGTTTATCATCCACTTAAACAATGAGAGTTCCTCAAAATTCCACCCTCCCTTGAACCATTGTGGCACAAACGTTTATTCCCACAACCCAGGATATTCCACGAGGACTGAGCCATGTGCCACCAGACCACTGACCATCAAATTTGAAGCTCAAAGTACATGTGAGCTATGCTAGCCAAAAATGGACTTGATGTTAAAATTAAAACAATAACTTAACTGGGACATATCATCAAGTTGGCAAGGTCTAAAAATGTAGTTAAATTTTCTGACATCAGCAAAAATGTCATAAATCGCAAACATTATGGTGACGCACTATTCTGTTGCACAACATGAACTTTTGATGTCAACATGGCCAGTTAAGGGGTGGAGGTTGTACATTAACATGTCCCAGGGTTTCATGAAAGAAATATGGTCACAATATTTCAGTGGAACAGAGCAACCCACAGTGTAACATGAGATCCTGTAGGTGATGTGGGTTATATCTGTTGCATCCTTGTTTACCTTAACTTTCTGAATATCCTAAAGTATGTGATCCAATACTGAATAATACTTCTGACCAATATGTACTGCCTGGCACATATTGTGATCAAAGGTAATCAAATATATTGACTGTATGTGGGATCTCTATAAGGAATTTGGCCAGATGTAATATTGTGGATAGATGACATAATAATAGCAGTGGAAGGATGGATAAAGGAAAAATTGCAAAGAAAAAAAAATAAAGAAATAAGAACATGCAAACCCAGCTGTCTCAGTTCAAAAAGTTTTACATATGATCTGAAGTAGTCTAGTTCAACCATATGCTTTTACTGAATGGTCCTCTTTGGTTACAGATCTCGATGAATGTACAACCAGTAATTTGTGTGATAGCAGCTCATCAACATGCATGAACCTCATTGGCAGCTACAGATGTACATGTAGGTCTGGTTACACTGGTTCACCTTTCACACCTGGACAACAATTTACATGCACAGGTAAATATGGAAACATCAAATTATCCTAAGTAAATTATTAATTGTCAACAAGTCAACAAAACAGTTATTTTCATTGTCTCAAATTATAAAGTTACTGCTTTCTAATCTCAGCAAATATGCATTTGCTCCCAGTTGATGATTTACAGATGCATTGATAATTGTATGCGAAGGTAATCAATTCCTTTTGTTCTACACACCTGACAGCAGGGGTGTAGATACTGTTAAAGGGAGGAGAACAGGGGAGGGATTTTGGTTAGAACGTGGAAAACAAATATTGGTCTCAAAATTAGCAGAAATCAGTGTGTTCTTACATTCATCAACTGAATAGTTATGAAACGAAACCAAAATTAAAAACAAAACTGCCTCTCTGTTTTCCGTCTTCATCTACACTATAGTGTGGAAGTAACCTTACTTTTTAGCAGATTGGAATACAATAATCTCAGTTATTGCACTCATTTCCTTTGCAATTGCGGTGATGATTGCGATACACTGTTTATCTGAGAGCGCATTCCCTGCAATGAACTCAGTTTAGTCTATTCATCTCAGCAGAGGCCATAAGTCCATTGTTTGGTCCATGCAAGCAATAGCTGTAATCCTAGTTAATGATATCATCTAGACACCAATTTGTTTTCGATCGGAGTGACATGAAAAAATTCGACATATAAGTTCCAATAGCTGGAACTGACAATCCTACAAGAGAATTAATAACTTATAAATAACTTCTGTCTTTAGTCCTGAAGTCAACTTTGTGGTATAAAACTGTATACTGTCCTTCTTCATTGGCTAAAATATCGTAGTTCAGAAAACGAAGTTGAGATATAAGGAAAGGGCTTTCCCATTCTGCCTAAGATAAGACAATAGGACCTCTGTAATAATGAGGAAAGAAACCAATCACTCATAAATACAACAACGATGAGTTCAATATTGAAGGTTTTGAAACATCAGTAACCTTACAAAGTTTCTTTTTGATACAGCTTAGACTTACATGAACTTGTCATTACTAGTTTCATTTTTGCTTCATCATTTGCTTTATAACTCTTGAGAACTTGCCTTGCCATGTGCAGCACTAGTTGATGAGCAGCCATCTGTTGTAACACAATATATATGACAAATTTAATCTATAATGGGAGTATGGCAATTTGCCATGTTGTTCCAAGCCTACCACATGTTCTTATTCTCGTTTTTGTAGACTGAAAACATCGACAAACAAAATGTTTATCTGAAATAATAAGTTATCCCAGCTAAGAAATTTCTTTTAACATTCCTGTGAAGAAAATTTTGGATGGGTCAAATAATAGAACACTGTACAGATTCAACAAAACAAAATGTAGAAGACAAGTGAAGGATATTGCTTATTCATTTCTTTCCTATCCATCCATTCTTTCTATTGCCATTTCTGTTTTAATCTATGCATTGGCCCCTGGTTCCACTTTATCTTGATTAGCACATAACTGCTTACATACTTTCTGTTCAACAGACCGGGTGAGTTTGTTGACGACAACCCAACTTAGCCTTCACCTGTATTTACCATACATTTAACACACCTTGGACTGGTTTAATTCAGTTAATCTAATGTAGACTATGTCTTAGCAAGCACAGTTTTGGAATGAACTGGTGGTTTATGATAAAGGATGTTTATTTTTTATTTATTTATGTATTTTATTATTGTTGTTTTTGTTTGTGTGTTTTTTTAACATACACTATTTATTAAATGGACCAGCGTACGATAACAGGCATGCATCTATAGATGGTGTTATATATCCATTTGTGTACTATTATGTAGCTTATGAACGCACTGATTGCGATCCGTACTTAAGCCGCTAAGGTGTGTTGATCATGCTGTTAGGTTACTTGCACATGGTACTGTTCCTTTCCACATTTGGATAAGTAAATGCTATATTACCTCCATAGAAATCTATTTTGGGGCTTAAAAATTACTTCAAGAGAACAAGAGATATCTGCTGATCCTGCAGTGGAAGTCCCTATGACCTCCACAAGGGCTTATAGAAGATATTCTAGAATACTGTAATTCATCTCTTTGACATGCATTTTGGGGCTTAGAGGCACTACAAGTGAACACAAAATATCTAGAAATGCTAAAGCTGCCCAAACCTTTGCCCCATGACCCCGCACCAGGGCTTTGAAATACTTTCCAGAGAAATTGAATTCCTCTCTCTCACAAGAATTTTTTTGCTCAACTAGCTCTGAGAGAACAATAAATGCCTGAAAATTCTGCATTTGGGGGCATATCCCCCTGGACCCCTACTATAGGACTCTGAGATACATTCCATAGAAGTTTAGAGTATTATCAATACCCGTTCTGACATGTAATGCTTTAGCAGCAGGGGACTCCCCCCGCCCCCAACCCAATGTATTCCCAGTTAATTACAGTGTGCAAATTGCACATTGTTTACCTTTTACAACATTTATGGGCCAGTCACTGAAGAAAAAAAAATTGCATGAAAAAATGCTTGCTGCAGACTTAAAAATCTTATCAAATCATCAAAAAATAGCTGTTAACTGCCTAATAAATAAATAAATCTGAGTTTGCAATAGGAATGTACTGAGATATGTGGATTTATTACTGTGCAACTTCAAAAACTTTTCCATTATTATGTTTTATAAAATGTAATACTTGGGGTTGGTCTAAAGTTAGATCATCTTAGCTCATATCACATAAATACTTCATTGTTTAACAAATCATATTGGAGACTCCTTACTTGTGTGTGATATTTCCAAAGTTTGACAAATGTTGAATTTCCAGGAACTATTCATCTTACATGAACTTATTCATCTTGGGCCATCTGATAACTGCTAAAAAGCATCCCTGGACACCTTCATAATAAGTTGCTGTTCTTGCTTAGAACAACAATTGAGAATTTATTGAAAGCAACAACTCTTGTTTAATAAAGAAGTTGAAAATATGAAAACAAACTTTGAAATAAATCATAGATGATTAGAATATAAATCACCACCCAACACCTCTCCTGAGCATTAAGTGTTTGGCTATAAAGTTGTTGACATTTGACATGAATACCATGCTTTCTTGTCTGTTCCTATACACTTTTAATATGGTATAGATTTAATAGTCTAGCAGATTTTACTGATGATCTATTGACTTTTTTTTGTGCTTCTTCTTGTGACAGATATTAATGAGTGTCTGACACCACAAAGTAATGAATGTGATCTGACCAAGTCAGATTGTTTCAACCGTAACGGTGGTTATGTTTGTATATGCAACTCTGGTTTTATAGGAATGCAACAATATCCACTATCTGTACCACAGTCACCCTGCCAAGGTCAGTAGTTCATTGTTCTGGTAGAACAACTCATATACTAGCTGATTGCCTTTGTCAGCAGTTTGTGATTAGTAATAGGTTATCAAGTAGTGCCAATCTTTAATAAAACAGGAACAAACAGGTTGCTCAAATATAGTTTGAGCCTTGTTAAAATGATAACAAATGTGCAAGATTAATGCAGTTGTGATAGAATATCAATTGCACAAAAGTATACGCCTCTGCCTGCAATACCTGGCCATATCTGTCTTAAGAGATGCACTGAGCATAAAAGGACATCAGTGGCATTCATTATT
The DNA here is from genome assembly GCA_020650975.1 of Apostichopus californicus. NCBI lineage: Eukaryota > Metazoa > Echinodermata > Holothuroidea > Aspidochirotida > Stichopodidae > Apostichopus > Apostichopus californicus. The sequence continues at coordinate 23,492 of JAIPMN010042581.1, forward strand.
CTGGAACAATCACTAATGTAATCTTAATAAGGTGGGCAGATGGAAATAAATAAGCTTGTCAACACCCTGACTGGTATGGAAAGCATCTGACATAAAATATTGATAATATTGCAATTAAGGGATTTTGTACTCTTCACTTGTCTGTACAATGTTGTATGATGATTTAGTTCTTATTATCTTAATTCCTGAGTATTAAAATCTTTGTCTGACAATTATTTTGTTTGTGTTCCTTAATATTTTATAAATTTTTATAGTGAAAATAAATGACAAAATAGCAGAAATACATAAAACTTCTCTGGTGTGGAAACACATTGATGGTGTAAAAATATCTTCACAAAAGAACATATGGAGCATCTTTTGCAGCGTGAGACAGATAATAGTTGTATTAAGTCTGATCTACTACACAGGATGAACTTCATCGACTTCTGATAACATGTTCATAAGAGCAAAAAAAGGATAAGTCACTCTGTTAAGACTTTCTTTCAGCACAGGCAGTGGAATCTCTAAACTGGAATGATAGCTAGTACAATGTATTAAGCTATATATAAGGTGTTGTAGGGGTGGGTACCTATTGCATATATAAAGGTGATGTCTGACCTTGATAAAGCAAGATCAGTGATCCTGTACAACAGACAGTTGGCATGTTTTAAATGATCTTTCAAATATGAACTCTTCATCACCTGCTGCTTGGACTACAATTTACCATTATGAGTGACTAAAGTAAATTTGTCCTGGGCCATGTGAAACTGCCATCATATACAAGAAGGGATTGAAAAGTGAGCAAATGCTTTACTGTCATGTATGTTGATATGTCTTGGATGAGTATGCTTTCGGATTCCTATAATTTCCTAAATATTTAGCAAAAAATATGTGTCTAAGTTCTATTTAAGGCCCACATTAAATGATTTATTCGTTCTTTTTTTTCTCCTTCAAAGCTGATGTCACACCACCTGTCATCTCTGGTTGTCCAAGTGATACATTTCGTACTGTTGAGATTGATACTCTAGGAATGACTGTTTCCTGGACTGAACCCACTGCTACTGATAATTCTGGTACTGCTACACTGGACTCCCGGTCACATCAACCTGGATCAGGTTTCCTTGTTGGTACGACTACAGTGACTTATAGATATGCAGACCCAGCAGGAAATGAAGCAGTCTGTACTTTTGATATCATTATACAAGAAGGTAATTATTAAAATACAGTAACCATGACAGTATGTAATAGCTTACTACACTCTTTAAAGCAGTTTTCTCTACTGCATAACAACAGTGAAATACAGACTCAGGCCTACAGGAAACTGCAGTCTGTAACTTTGATATGAATGTTCAACAAGGTTACTATAGCCTCAATCAAAACAGTGCTCTGTTGTATAAACAAAATGCACACCTTCAAATTACAAAAACTTATTGCTGTTCCAGACTTAAATGTTGTTGTTGGCTGATGATGCATGGTCAGAATGAAAACTCCTGATTGAGCCGGGCAAGGCACAGCTCCTGCAGGTTAACTAGAAATTTTGGGTAAAACAGACAATAGCAGTTTGGTGAATCGAGTTAAGAGGAAGACAAGCAGCACACGTAATTTGGAACCTCTTAAGGAGTAATGGAAACTACTAATAAAAAAGTAATAGGAGGTTCCTCCAGACCTGGCAAACCCACCCTGCCAGGATGTGCCCTTACACTAAGAAAAAAAAAGGTCCTGGTGACTGGGCTGTTCCCCAGAGGAGGACTATTTTTCTGGGGTTTGACTTACAAGCCCTCTAGCCACCGGGTTCCAGAACAAGGGGCCCCCCTCCCTCTGCCAGGTCTGAGGCCTCCTCCCAGTTTAAAAAATCTTATTTTTCTAGGGAACTTTTTATTATTTTAAAATTATTTTTTTCATAGGTTTTGTGAACTAAGTATTTGAGCAAGAGGTCTTAGATAGCTGCATGTAATTCATTTAAATATGTATTTTCATCTACTTAATATATAATTTAATGAATATATTTACTATAAAATGACAAACACAAATATTTCTCATAAAGGTTTGAAGTATCTTTGGTTACATTCTGCAAGTTAGATCATGCAACTAGTTTTCCCACATTGCAATATAATAGGATTGTTTCAAAGAGTACATAACTAAACTGAAGCGTTTAAGCATTAAGTTAGGTCAAAGATTGTCAATACAGAATCTTCATCTCTGTGATTGTAAAAGGTTAAGTATTAAAATCACGACAAATATTTCCCAACTTTCGTATTGGAAAACTTATTGTCAGATTGATCTAATTACTGTTTTAAAGATTGCCATGTTGTGGCATGTTGAAGCTGGTGCAGCAAATCAAACTATTAAACAGAGCGAATAACTTTAAGCAGATAAACAAGCACCAATGGTGAAGTAGATCAAAAATAATTCATGAAATATGATTGATAAGCCTCATTAAATTGATAAAACTGGAGCATAAAGCATGTGATGGAGATATGCAGTGCTTCTCACACTGTAATGTAGTTATGTTTAATCTAGGCCATCCACGTTATGATGATCTAAATCTCAAATGGTGATGAGTAACTGAATAATTAACATCAACAAGTGCTCATAAAACAAAATTCCCTTCTCTGATGTCACAGGGTTTATTATATTAAACACTGGAATTTTAGGCAAAACAAAGTTCATATAAAAAATGACGAGGAAAGATATATTTATACATCAGTGTTTGTGAACTGTTAAACTAGGGTGTACGACTTAAAGTGAGAAGTATCATGATCAAAAGTAGTGCATGTTATTGCATATTATTAAACCATTTATGTATTTCCATATTCAAATACATTTTACTAGGTGTTAAGATGCTGTCACATAGAGGGCTCTCTCTTCATTTTTGCTACCAACTCTAGTTGGTCAATTCATGTGAAAATATAATTGTAATGCAGGGAAATAACTGTATTTTCACTCTGTTAAGTAATTTGGGAGAAAACTTTGACTGTCTTTCATCTATTAATATGTATACAGTTCAAAGGGATTGCTGTCCTGTATTGTTCATTACAATGACATTCCACACAAAAGGATATATATGTTTTTGAAGGAGATAGATTTCACAGTTTAAAAGGCTCTTACTCACAAGTCTAGAGTACCCTAAACATCAAGTCAGTGGATACCTGTTTTGTCCATTCACTGTACATATTAGTCCAATACATGATTTGTGATTTAAATCTGATACTGAGTGTTATCAATGGGAGCATCTAGTGTGGCATGTAATAGCCATGTGACCTGATTGGATGTTTCTAGCTAATCTTCATGTAAACTTACCGGTTCTAGATTCTCCAAGTGTTTAGTTTAACAGAGACTATTTCTACAAGATGAGACATCGTTGATTGCCTCATGATATTTATCAGATAGAAGGCCCAGTGCACATTTTATACAGTAGTGTCTATGTCACTTATATACACAGTTGTCAGTTATGAGTGTAAGAAGTGTGTATAACTGATATAGCTGAGAACTAACAACAGTCTTGAGATTCTAAAGCATTTCTGCACTAGTTAAGTGGAATGTTTATTGATTTTATGGTGTTTGCAGTAAATATTGCTAATATTTAAGAAACTACAGCAGGCAAAGTTCTCCAACAGTCGTCTTTGTACACCATTCTGTGTTTATCTGTTTCTTCAAGCTGTACTCTAATATGATGATATGATCTTCTTTAGCAGGCGAAGTTCTCCATTCATCCATCATGTTCACCCCTCTGTGTGCATCTGTAAATCATTCTTCAAGCTGTGCTCTAACATATTGTTACTGTCTTTACATTTACAGATTGCATCAGACTTAACACAGCTGGTCTGTGTAATCCTAATGAGTGTTCTTGTACTAAGGGGACATTTACTTCACAGACTGGTAGATGTGAGGCCACCTGTAGTGTTTTCCAGTGTCCTGCAAGTAAGGCTGCATGTGGTTTCTTTCTATTTATGGTCATTTATAGTTAGTGGCAGGCCTTGACAAATATTGTTATAAGTACTTGCCATTTGGTGACTGTGACTTAATATTCAATCGCCACTATGATTCCTGTACAAGTCTCCATACTTGTAGTATAGAAGAGATCTACAACATCAATACTTTCTGTAAACTAAGAATAGGCAGCTACATGATACTATGTAATTGCACTTTGGATTTCAGTGCAGTATGAAATTTAAAGCTTTTTCCAACAAAAGTAAGTTATGAACAAAGTGAAACATGTCCCAGAAATATTAATAAGCAGCTAGGCCTACTGTAGTGTCTCAAACAATTCCAAAGAACATGGGCCAAAATACCTACAGAGGTAGTTTGGCTTCTGTAACATTAGGGCTCGTGTAGTACAAGGCATATACAATACAGTAGCTATGGGTCTGCACAAGTCCTAAGCCTATACAGTACCTACTGCAACTCGGCTAGCGCAACTTTTTACCAATTATTTATACTTGCCTTTATCTGCAGAATGGTGCACAAAAACTTTCACTATTACTCCATTACACTGGCTAATCAAAGCGTTTCTTTTACGCAGTGAAAATCTAAGGTTGACAAAGCATTTATCTTCCACCTGCAACCAGTGTTAAGTGAAATCTGAAAACTCTTTACAAGAAATCATAGCAGCAATAACAGCAAATTTGTCTCAAAACTCCTTAAATTGTTGTATATTTTGCATATTATGTCCGATGGCATGTAGAAAATGCCTCAAGAAATAATTTAAGTGTTTGGCCACCTCAAGTGTATTATAAACCTGATATAATATCCTTCCCAGTTTGTCAGTGTATGGCACAGTGAAGCCTAACCAACTCGAGGGTTCCTTGAATTGTTGATGAAAATGTTCTACCAAATGTTCTACCAAAATGACTGTGTATTGTGAATTTGATTTTCTGCATATCAACTCTAAAGTGGTCTTTATGTCAGTAACATGAATTTTAATATTGCAGAACTCAAGAGCAAATAAGTGACAACTTGTTTTGTTCAGTTGTACTAATTTAATGCATTATATTTTAACTTCAGATTAGGATTTCCACATGTAAATTGTTAGTAGTCTACTTGGGCCGCTAGTTCTATACTCTACTGTGTAGGGTTTGCCTGCACCTAATCAAGCAGTCATGATATCGACATTCAATAAACTTTTTTAAGATTTTGAGAAATTAATATATGAGTACAACATGTTTATGAATGCTTTAAAACAATGAAGTATTTTGTAACCTCAAACCCTCCCCTGTAAAAAAATTGTTATATTAGATTTTAATGATGAATTAGCTGTATCTTTATAAATGCTCTGTGCATGTGCAGATGGCGAACCAGTTTACACAGTCAATTCCCATTGAGATTGGTCATTGACAAAAATCAGTTTACAACTTAAACTTGCTTCACGTTCACCAAGGTACTCCTTTTATCATTCTGTGAAATGTCTGTAAAGATAATCTTTCTAATATTGGGGTTTGACTAGCCCACAAGTCACCCGCCAAACTTTTGAGGGTAGTGCATTCTATATTCGCCAAAGTTAAAATGCTACATGCTAATGGCTTGTTGACAACCATAGTTTTCAGGGCCTGGTTAGTGGTGAAGGTCAAAACTGATTGTAGGTCAATACAGATCAATGTCTGTAAACCTGGTAAACATAAAAAGCCTGAGTGAGGCATGAAACTGGAATTTATGGTACATCTGAGATTTGAAGAAAAAAAAGTCTAGTTAACTATTGATTGGTCCATGAATCCAATGATCAGAAATATATTTTGAGGGACGTTTAAATTACATATCTATATCCACATTGTTTGAAACTTGCTGTAATAGTTATAAGAACAATGATGGTTAAATTTTAAAATCTTGCATGCAATGTTTCCATAATGTTCTATGGGAAGAAACCATCAAGTTGCTTGCCTTTGCCATTGTGGGTATTGTGCAGCTTTACAGCCTCTTAAATACAACACAAATTTCTAATAGGGAAAAAAGCAAAGAACAAGTTTAGCTGACATCACAACCTTATATGTTGTATTTTTACAAGTAATTTTGTAATGAACAGCAAAACATCAAGTAGCATTGTCAAATTCACACAGTTCAGCAAGTTGAACCAATTTCGAGCAATTTCTGTGATAACAGAGGAAGTAAGGATATGCAAAGGATTTTTAAAAATAATTCAAATGCTCCAAAAACCTATCATTTACCTCGATGATGCAGTATAGTGGTACAAAGCAATTGAAGCACAACCCATGTTCCAACATTTATAGGAACAAGTAATTTTTTTGTTAGTTAAGTGAGAATTATATTTGTGCGAACATAAAAGTTGACTTTGGATGAACAAAGTATAATTAAGGCATTTTACATTGGATTTTACGTCGAAATGAATTGAATTTTACCCTCATGTTTATGTTAAGAAATGAAGGAAATAGATAGATGCAAAGGAACTCACTAATCCAGGACATGAATGCCAACAATTTTCCCTTCTGTGGGTATTGTGCAGCTAAACAGCCTCTAAATACAACACAAATTTAAAATGGGGAAAACAAATCAAAGAACTAATTTTGCTTACATCAAAGCCTTATATGTTTTATTTTTTTTCAAGTTATTTTGAAAGGAGCAGTTAAGCATTAAGTTAAAAAGTTAAAAATGATTCAAAATGCTCCAACAAACTATCATTTGCAATATTGTGGTACAAAACAATTGAGGCACAAACCATGTTCTGACATAAAGACCAAGTATTTCTTTTGTCATTTAAGTGAGAATTAGTGAATATAAAACTTGACTTTGGATGACAAGATATAAGGCAAACTGGTAAAAATAAAATAAAATAAGAAACATGAATATCTCAAGTAAAAGCTTTCAATGATACACAACAAGTGGGCAGTCCATTGAGTTGCAGTTCTCATCTCCTTCATGACTTTACTCTTGGTATCCTAAGTTTGTTAAAAAGTATGCCATTTGTTCACTCAGTTAGTTTGAACTTGAAGAGACTTACAGTGTAGGTTTTAGCAACACACTTTTCCACACAATTTAGGCCAAATTGACCTTTAACCTCAATTGACCTTTGTCATTGATGCTAAACACCAAAATTTGTGCTATTTTAACATTTGTTTCATCATTCTCTACATAAGGTGTGGTTTTTATGCCTATTCCTATATGTTGACAAGCTGAAAGATGTTAACCAATTTTTAGATGTTTTGACCTATGACCTTAGATCTATGACATCATCACTCACAAGCACAATTTAACATGATCAGGCACCTACCCACCATTGTTTCAACTTCATCAGACTTACAGTCTAGGAAGAGTTCATGACACACTTTTTGCTCATGCACCCATGCACACGCATTCCTACATTTCTAATGTGTGGTGAAGTACATATCTCATCTCCTATACATTACATGCTGGGAGATGAGATAATAAATACATGATCTGAAATACAGTAAGCATACTCTAAACTGTCAATATGTGAAATATGAGAGCACGTACTGTTTTAGACTTAATAGTGTGATCAGAATTTCTAAACAAACATAGTAAACTTATTTACATACTGTAACATGTATACTTACTTGGCACATAAATATTTCCCAGTCAGCATACACAAGTTTGAAACTGGTGTAAACACTGCACATTTCAACAATATATACTTGATGCTAACCATCCAAACCAGGCTTGTGGGAAATTGGCTGTCCTAGCGGGAAATCTTCATCAACATAGTGTTGGACTTTTCTTTTCATTGAACTAATTTTGTTCCAGAAGCCCAAATGTTACCAATGACTACTTTCTGATGACTTGATTGCCTTATACTCTCCATTAATCTATCTGCAAATTTAATTTTAGATATTCAGTACACAAAACTTTTTGAGGAGCCTCAGTCACTGTTCTTGTTTCTCTTACTGTGATCAGCCTATTATATATTTACGCCAAAATTATATTGTTCTAAGGACATTTTGTCACATCTTTGTCCCATCTATGTTATTGTACTAACATAAACACCAGCAGTCATTATGATTTTAAAACACTTACTCAAAGTAAACTGAATGATTGCATTCCAATGAATGTGATCAGTTTTCTTAACAATTTTTTATGACTCTTTTCTGTGAACAATTATGTCAAATTTGCTTTGATTTGGTAACTAGATTGGCAATTAATTTGCACCCTGCTGCTCTAGTTTTGTCAAATTCAGCCTGTGTTCTAAGAACCATATGCTTCAATCGGGTTGTTTCGATGTCTGTTGAACAGTGCCTAGTGTGGTGTGACATTCCCAATAAAAACAGCTCTTTCATGGACTGCTGTAATGATAATGTTTGAAACTGCATTGCTGAACATGAAAAAGGATATCTTAGGGTGAAGTGGTTGTGATTTTGTGTGTGAATTGGGGCTGGGAGGGATAAATCAAAGTTGTATACATGATCATAAATTGCTTGGAAGCATGCCAAGATCTTCACCACAAAGCAAGTAGTGTCAGTTTTATCTGTGCTGTGTTACATCCGTCATTATAACTGCACTGAAACTGTTCTAGTCTGAATGCACATACTGTTATTGAAGGTATTGTATTTAACAGTATAAAGTACCTATAGGTGTAACTTTATCTTAATTACTTAAAGATTTCTCAATATATGAAGTGGAAAACATTTGATCGTAGTATGTGAAAAATCAAATGAGGTATTTTTCTGCAGACATGCTCAAAGCTTTTTACCTCATGTAGCCTTATCTGCAATATGTAATGGATGGTTGAAGCCTCTGGGAATTTACTTTGAGTAGCTATGAGCTATGGCCAATGAAATTTATCTTAATTACTTAAATATTTTCAGTAAAGTAAGTGGAAGATAGTAACATTTCTAAGTGTCTCTATACAAAAACTGCTCTTCAGTTTTATATTTATGAACTGATGTCCTATCTTGTATAGTAATTTATTATGATTTGTGTACAGTACTTGTTGTTTCAGATAAGGACACAGTTCAAGGCATTGGTTTACAGTTGAATATTATACGGTGTACTCGTTTTATTGATAACTCCTGGTAGCAGACTTCGACGCCATCTTTACTCTGACTCTCTGTCGAACGCCAAGTGTGTAATCTATTTTATTACGACACTACAATTTGCATGACTAATTATTTCCTTATGTTAGCAGTAGATTACACAAAAATCACTGGATTACTTAATTCATTCAATCCTTTAGACTCATAATAAAATTGTTCCTAACATTTTTACTTTGATATTGATCACTACTTTGAAGCCATTGGCTAAGTGAACATGTTTTTCCAATGTTCATATTTGTTTGTGTAAAGTTTTAAATTGGATGTAATGCTTTTTATGCATTTAGACAGTCATATTAATGTGGTTACTCGATCAAGACAGTTTTACTTTTACATAGCAAAGGAGTTTCGGCTCTTATTTTTCTTTGTCATTGTCATTGTTCACAAACTTAGTACAAAAGTAGCAGAATTCAATAAATATTTAAAATTTTCATTTATCTAATAGTTGCCTTATGCCCCTAATTTAAGCATCCAATAAAAGCTGTTCAAGAAAATGAAATACTCTCTTCTACACTTCATGTATCTTATCTTTCAGGTTTTGCGAGTGAAAGTTTATCTCAGGTAAATCCTCAGTCATCTGTTGAGATCAAGTGTATCTTAGAAGGATCCACTGCTGTTGTTAATAGACTGGAGATCAGACTATCTAGATCAGAGCAGATGATAGATGAGCATGGAATAACACAATTAACTGCTCCAAACATCTCTGCCAACAGAAGAGAAGTAACTTACAGAGTATTCAGTGTGTCTGAAGATGATCAGTTCTTCTGTATCCTGACACTGAGTGTATCTATAGTCGGATCAATCAATGTCACAGGCTTTGTGTACAGTAAGTATATAGTGTGGAATCTCTGTACAATTGTGATGTGTCATAAAGTCTCATAATGTCACCATCTTTATGGTTTATGTATCTGAATTTGATTTGTTTCTAGTTAACAGAGTATAAAGAGGGACAATGGACAATTCCAGTTATTACTGCTAACAGAAAAGAAGTAACTTACAGGTACAGAGGTTATCAGTGTATCTGAACATAATCAGTTCTTCTGTGTCTTGTCATGGTTTAGTTTTATACTTACAGCAATCAATGTCACAGGCTTTGTGTATGGTAGGTTTATAGTGTAATTATGTTCTCATATTTACAGGTCTGCAGAGTTGCCACCAATTCAAAGCAATGTTGGTAACATGTAAAAAAATGTGTTGTTATATAAATGCTCTTTTCCCTTTGATTACAACCCACCATGATGGGCCTATTTATGGAGAATTTTGGCTATTTTGTTAACATTAACAGATACAAGGGTTGTTAGTTCTCCTAGAGTCATATTAACTTATTGTTTGACAACCCTCTATAGAGTTACAATTCATAAGATACCCCTATAGTGAATATTTTTCTTGATGTAAATAGATATAAGAATTGTAAATATAAAATAAATTTCTTCTTTCTTTTCTTATAACCTTCCAGAGTTACCATCCATCTTTTCATTCCCAGGTTATATCTTGTGCAAATACTCTTCAAATGAATAACTTTGGCATATGAATGTTTTTAACATGATATTTCTTGCTATGGTATGCTAGGGTTACCATCCATCAGTGACCCACCTACAGAGGTAACCAGGACTACTACATCAGTAACCATTACATGGAGGCCCTGGGATGAACAGACTGATGTTGGTGATCCTCCTGTCGTAGCGTACATCCCATACTACAAGATGGATCCATTTCAGGATTGGATGAGTGGATCAAGGATCCAGGCCAGCCAAACATTGAAATATACAGCATCAAGTCTGGAGACAGATAGAAACTATACATTCAGTGTAGCAGCAGTCAGGGAAGGGGAGGGTGGAGAGGGACCCAGAGGTCCAGCAGTAACCATCAAGACACTCTGTATTGGTAAGTATATTACAGGTAGAACTCTGTTGAATGCCACTTCTGCAAAAGTACTGTACTATTAAGTTCAAACAGAAATGCTTTTAAGCAAAAAATCTGGATATTAGTGGATGTTCATGATGCATTCCAATTAGATTTGATAAAGTTAGCCATTTTTAGCATCCAGACATTTGTATTAACCACTTTAAATACTTAAAATGTACACGGAGGAGGGTCCCTAAAGTGTGACATGTAACTTTCAAGGTGAGAAAGACACAGGACTTTCCTATGTTGTTTTCTACAGAAGTTGTTCCACAGATGGTCACAACAACTTTATCTGCTACAAATGATGTGACTGTGACATGGCAGGTAAGATAGTTTAAAATGTTTGGCTGTGTTTGTTGATATTAAGGAGTGTTAATCAGTGTGAAACTATTCTAGGAGAGGTAGGAGATAAAGTTTAACAGGAGTCTAATTTCAAGTAAACCTTATCGTTTTCATCATGAATGACAGAAGGCCCTTATTAGTGTTATTCTTGCAAGATGTAGATTTTTTTCTACCTCTTTGTTATTCAACTGGTCTAAAATATAAAGTTAAACATTGATTTTGTCAAGGTGTGCTGTTCTTTTCAACACTGGTGTAGGACCAGTAAAGTTATATATAAGTAATGGTTAATGTTGTAAAAAAGTTTGAAAGAACAGTTAAGTCCTGGGTAAAATTAAGCAATTGCCATGTACTGAACAATATTAGTCATTAATTTGATCAGCTCATAGCCTAAATCTTAAAGAGGTTATGAAATGAAAAATTTTCATGTCTTAGAATGGTTTATCTACATTACTACAACACCATCCATGCACAACTTTCCGTAAATACGGCTTCAAACGCCAGAAATTCGCTGTCAAAGTATTCCCCAGAGACCTCTCGAGCTGCCACTCGTAAAAAAAAGCAAAGCTGCCCACCGCAGTTCATCTGACGTCATCAAAGGAACCATTTCAGCCAAAGCCGACTCCCTGCTGTTTACCGATACGGCGTTACACAGTTTACTACATGTAACCACAACACTCTTCTCATCAATTGAAAATGTCTTCTCCCGAATCTTCCGATTCCGAGGAAATCTCTCAGGACATTCGTAAGCTTTGACGAAAATTATTTTCTTGAGGAAGAAGGGGAGGAAATAGTTTTCGAGGGTGATGAAGATAATATCGGTGTTTTTCCCTTTCAATTGAGCCCTTTGCAGAAGAATTGTAAAACGATCCCGGTGGCCGAGACGCGTCGCTGCCGATCGAAGTCCCCGAGCAGAACGGTTGGACGACCCTGAACCGAAACTGGTCGGTTGAGCATAAACAAAACCACCGTTATTAAGACCATCATATGAATTAAATTATCTCGAATGTCGATGATCCTGCTACTTAACTTCGTAGCGAAGCTTCTAGAATTTTGTGTCCTACAGTGCAAGGAAAATGTGACATTCTGTACATTGCATCCCTATATATATAGTACTAGTATAGTGGTAACATGGGGTCTAGACCTAACTAATATAGACGTTGTATAACAGGCTAGCCCGTGTAAATTTGTATCATCCAACTGTTACGTAAAATCACAACACAACGCCAGTTTTACCACAAAAGAAAACTTGCAGATCTAGTATTGATTGTTCTTAAACCAACTGGCTTTAAAATTTGTGCAAAATATTAGGTAACCATAAAAAAAATCGTCATTTGCTGTATCAAGAAGGCCTAGGCTATGGTCATAACAAGTAATTTGGCAACAGTATAGGCCTACAGGCACTCGTAACGTTGTGTATGTGTAGTG